>JARACY010000464.1:0-92927 GCA_029255725.1 Scrobipalpa atriplicella | reverse complement strand
ATTTTGTGGATTTTGAAGCATTTTGAAGAATCCAGAACCTGAGCATATCCATGAAGTTGAGATTAAGAGATTTTCCATTGAACAAGCAAGTGTTGAAGTTGCCTCTGATATGGCTCTTGTCACGGAGCCAAAAAGAGGCAGCAGGAACCAGAACCATATAAACCCAGACAGAAACAAGAAGCCTTGCGGTAACCTTCGAGCAATATCGTAGAAGACTATCGCCACAACGTAAAAGCAAAAAGACAAAAAATAATAGTTGATAAGCTGGACAAATAAAATCATTAATACAAAACATAGTTTTCTTTACTTTTTCATTACAAGTAGCCCTCTAATAGCAATATTAACAAATATCCATCATCATCATCATCATCAGCCTGTATCAGTCCACTGCTGGACATAGGCCTCTCCTATGGCACGCCACTCAGCTCGGTCTTCAGCCGTTCTCATCCAATTTCTACCCGCCTTCTTACGAATATCATCGTCCCACCTAGTTTCAGGACGTCCTACACTACGTTTGCCTTGTGGTATCCACTCTAGAACTCGTCTGCTCCAGCGGTCATCGGTTCTACGACAGATGTGACCAGCCCACTGCCATTTCAGCCTACTAATTCTCTGAACTATTTCGGTAACTTATCATCATCATCATCATTATTTTTTGCTAATGGCGGTGTCTTGCTTTTTTTTTTCTTTTTTTTTTCTTGATATCGTGTATTATGTAAACCGATTATCACACTACACCCGCACAAGAACATCGGTTTGTATGAAAATCACGCGTGGTATGGTACACTGGTTCCGCGCCCCCTGCGGACCCATCGTACCCCTCACACTTCCGCCCCTGCCTGCGCGCGGCTACGCGGCAGCTACGCGGAGTGAAAACAATGGAACCATGCGCTACGCCGTGTGGCGCGGAGCCCAATGTGAACACCGCCTAACACGTATCACGGCGGCGGTCCAGAATGTAGCCTCCTGAAATAATTTCCTGGTGAAAGTTGGTTTCTTTGACTGACTAACTCCTATCAGTTTCTGGTACGCTGTTTCTTACACCAAGATAGATTCCTAAATGACTCACCTTCACACTGAGTCTTCACCACAGCCTTCACACCCACTGATTAGAGAAAGTCGTCGAGGAGCGCTATCTTTTGGAGGAGTGGAGTAGCTTCTGTGTTTACACCAGTGTTAAGGTTGGGAGATGGTGAGAGTTGGTGACGCAGGTCAATCGTCCAATCGGGCTGATTATGTATATCCCATACATACATACATGCATAGGTACATATTATCACGCCTGTATCCCTAATGGGGTAGGCAGAGCGTCAACTACCCAAACAAAGGTCGTTCCGCCACGTCTAATAATTTTTGAGGGTTGTTTAAGAACGATCCGTATATTGCTGTAGTGACAGGTTGTCAGCCCATCGCCAAAATTACAATATATTAAAACCCTCAAATCTCTTAGCTGGTTTTTACAGCATGCCCGGGAGGAGATGCAGCTGGCACATTCTATGTTTTTCTATGGCTCCCAGTCCAGCATGTGGATCATCCATATTATAAAATTCAATCAATTTGAATACAGTAGTTTTATGACCGATTTTTTTTTACTTTACAAGTAAATGACTGTAATTCTCACTGTATATAAACGCAACGCCTTTCCTTTTTTACCGTGAGACTCACTTGATTAATGAGACGCGTCAGAAAATGCGTGCCGAGTAAGAGTTTACTCCCCCCCCCCCATTACTCGGCCAGTCTTGATACAAAAAAAATGGACATAAGAAACGTGCCGGTAATAATGGACATAAGAAACGTTACTTCCATGCTGTACTGGGAGTGATAGAAAAACATAGAATGTGCCAGCTGCATCTCCTCCCGGGCATACTGTAAAATTCGGCTAACGGATTCGAGGGTTTCAGTATTGTAATTTAGGCGATGGGCTGACAACCTGTCACTATGCGCAATATACAGATCCATCTGGAATAACCCTCAAAATTTGTCAGACGTGGCGGTACGACCTTTGTTTAGTTAAGGACGTTTACGCTCTGCCTACCCCATTAGGGATGAAGGCGTAATTATATGTATGTATGTATGTAGAAACGTGCCGGGCCGGTCATTTATCAAAACGGCGGATTTGGCAAAGACCGTCGCCGCCGTTGCTGCAACCAAACGCGGCGGATTCAATATCCGCGCGTATATTTTACGGAATGCCGGATTTTTCGCAATAACTGTAGCATGTGTTTTGTTATTGTTAAAACGTTTGTCGATATATACCGTTTCTTTATTCATACACAAAATAAGTAGTTGATTTAAAGAATCTGGAAATCTATTACATTGGAAATCTGTGGAATTGGAAATCTGTACTTTTACAGATTGTGTATAGGGAATCTGCCAAATTGGAAATCTGTAGAATCGAGTATCTAAAGAATCGGGAAAATGTTTTGGCGAGAAAATATTGAGTATAAATTTTTTATTTTTATTTTCTATGGATCTAATCTTCCAAAACCTCTAGAGTAAATGAAAAAAAAGAAACGGTATATATCGACAAACGTTTTAACAATAACAAAACACATGCTACAGTTATTGCGAAAAATCCGGCATTCCGTAAAATATACGCGCGGATATTGAATCCGCCGCGTTTGGTTGCAGCAACGGCGGCGACGGTCTTTGCCAAATCCGCCGTTTTGATAAATGACCGGCCCGGCACGTTTCTACATACATACATACATATAATTACGCCTTCATCCCTAATGGGGTAGGCAGAGCGTAAACGTCCTTAACTAAACAAAGGTCGTACCGCCACGTCTGACAATTTTGAGGGTTATTCCAGATGGATCTGTATATTGCGCATAGTGACAGGTTGTCAGCCCATCGCCTAAATTACAATACTGAAACCCTCGAATCCGTTAGCCGAATTTTACAGTATGCCCGGGAGGAGATGCAGCTGGCACATTCTATGTTTTTCTATCACTCCCAGTACAGCATGGAAGTAACGTTTCTTATGTCCATTATTACCGGCACGTTTCTTATGTCCATTTTTTTTGTATCAAGACTGGCCGAGTAATGGGGGGGGGGAGTAAACTCTTACTCGGCACGCATTTTCTGACGCGTCTCATTAATCAAGTGAGTCTCACGGTAAAAAAGGAAAGGCGTTGCGTTTATATACAGTGAGAATTACAGTCATTTACTTGTAAAGTAAAAAAAAATCGGTCATAAAACTACTGTATTCAAATTGATTGAATTTTATAATATGGATGATCCACATGCTGGACTGGGAGCCATAGAAAAACATAGAATGTGCCAGCTGCATCTCCTCCCGGGCATGCTGTAAAAACCAGCTAAGAGATTTGAGGGTTTTAATATATTGTAATTTTGGCGATGGGCTGACAACCTGTCACTACAGCAATATACGGATCGTTCTTAAACAACCCTCAAAAATTATTAGACGTGGCGGAACGACCTTTGTTTGGGTAGTTGACGCTCTGCCTACCCCATTAGGGATACAGGCGTGATAATATGTACCTATGCATGTATGTATGTATGGGATATACATAATCAGCCCGATTGGACGATTGACCTGCGTCACCAACTCTCACCATCTCCCAACCTTAACACTGGTGTAAACACAGAAGCTACTCCACTCCTCCAAAAGATAGCGCTCCTCGACGACTTTCTCTAATCAGTGGGTGTGAAGGCTGTGGTGAAGACTCAGTGTGAAGGTGAGTCATTTAGGAATCTATCTTGGTGTAAGAAACAGCGTACCAGAAACTGATAGGAGTTAGTCAGTCAAAGAAACCAACTTTCACCAGGAAATTATTTCAGGAGGCTACATTCTGGACCGCCGCCGTGATACGTGTTAGGCGGTGTTCACATTGGGCTCCGCGCCACACGGCGTAGCGCATGGTTCCATTGTTTTCACTCCGCGTAGCTGCCGCGTAGCCGCGCGCAGGCAGGGGCGGAAGTGTGAGGGGTACGATGGGTCCGCAGGGGGCGCGGAACCAGTGTACCATACCACGCGTGATTTTCATACAAACCGATGTTCTTGTGCGGGTGTAGTGTGATAATCGGTTTACATAATACACGATATCAAGAAAAAAAAAAGAAAAAAAAAAGCAAGACACCGCCATTAGCAAAAAATAATGATGATGATGATGATAAGTTACCGAAATAGTTCAGAGAATTAGTAGGCTGAAATGGCAGTGGGCTGGTCACATCTGTCGTAGAACCGATGACCGCTGGAGCAGACGAGTTCTAGAGTGGATACCACAAGGCAAACGTAGTGTAGGACGTCCTGAAACTAGGTGGGACGATGATATTCGTAAGAAGGCGGGTAGAAATTGGATGAGAACGGCTGAAGACCGAGCTGAGTGGCGTGCCATAGGAGAGGCCTATGTCCAGCAGTGGACTGATACAGGCTGATGATGATGATGATGATGGATATTTGTTAATATTGCTATTAGAGGGCTACTTGTAATGAAAAAGTAAAGAAAACTATGTTTTGTATTAATGATTTTATTTGTCCAGCTTATCAACTATTATTTTTTGTCTTTTTTGCTTTTACGTTGTGGCGATAGTCTTCTACGATATTGCTCGAAGGTTACCGCAAGGCTTCTTGTTTCTGTCTGGGTTTATATTGGTTCTGGTTCCTGCTGCCTCTTTTTTGGCTCCGTGACAAGAGCCATATCAGAGGCAACTTCAACACTTGCTTGTTCAATGGAAAATCTCTTAATCTCAACTTCATGGATATGCTCAGGTTCTGGATTCTTCAAAATGCTTCAAAATCCACAAAATGCTCTAAAAGTTCAAAAATCTTTATAAAATTGACGTGGCTTTCTTCGCCGACCTCGTATTAAAGTGACATAAATGGCAGATCATGGCAGATATTTTTTTTGAATAGAACATTACGTCAAATAGTAATACTGGTTGGAAATTAATTATCCTGAGGAATTATCTCAAGAAGAACGGGTTTCAGATGTTTAGCACTTTCCTCCATGGTTTCAATCAAAAAGTGTAGGACATGGAGGTAACAAGTACTATCATACAGTGTATGAATTGATTTCATTGCCATTTCATAAAAAAAGAAATGACCACCTAGTCCTCAGGGGAGGACACAATACGCGTCAATCTTTGAGCACGAAATAAAATTCAACACGTAAAATGCAGAGCGTATTTCGTGTCATTCTTGACACCAAATACGGTCTGCATTTTTTGTGTCGCGGTGTATTTGCTGAATTTTCTCGATGCGCTCGAGTAATTGGTGACAGAAAATGTGCAAAATGTATTTCGCGACAAGAAAAATGCAGCAAATAATCCGTGAAAGCGCGGCAAGTTTTGTGCAGCGCGTAATTCGTGTATGTCATTGACCCTTTCCTTAGAGATGTGAATCATTCATAGCTGGCAATTCTGTTATCGATTTCATTAACTTCTCGATTCTCATGACATTTATAGAAAATTTTAGATAAAGCAACCCGCGAGGGGGGGACGGGGTCGCGGAGCCCCCCGAAAAGGGGGGCTCGGGGGGCGCAGCCCCCTGCAATAAAAAAACAACTTCTATTAACCCCCACATCGCTGACAGTAGGTTATGTGAGGTTCCATAATGACCCCCTGGAGCGAACGAAGTGAGCGACCGAGCCGCAGAGGAGCAGCTGCTATACAGAAAACCTTCCTGTTGGTTAGGTTATATTAGACTAATTTACTCACAATATCCTAGACAAAAAATTGATTTGGATTATGCAAAAAATTTATCTTAGCACAACTCTACTCCAATTAAAAACAAAATGGCACCATGACCTCGACGTACATTGCGCGTCAAGTATCTTTCATATTGTATCTCGCAGCCCGTTTAGTGCAGCGCGTAATTCGTGTCATCTACGTGGATTCTCGTTATGCATTAAATTTGTCGCCAATTACTGACTGCATTTTATAAACCGCGTCAAACTTATTCAAAAGAATAAAATGCAACCCAACAATTCGCGTCAAAAAGTGTGCACACCGAGAATCCACGTCGATGACACGAATTACGCGTTGCACTAAACGGGCTGCGAGATACAATATGAAAGATACTTGACGCGCAATGTGTGCTAGTCCTCAGGAGTCCGTTCACGGGCGCACGGTTAGGGGAAGATGAGGGGAATTATCTATGGTTACCTTACCGCGCCATTCTCGACCTTATTATCAAGAGAAAATTTCACCAAATGTTAAAAACCATAGTCAATTCCCCTCATCTTCCCCTAACCGTGCACCCGTGAACGCACTCCTGATGACGTCGGAAGATGTCAGGGAATGATGTTATGTCAATTAGAGAAACTTATTTATTTATTTATGACTTAAAAATTGCTATTCTCAGCGGATTATTACAAAAAAATTACTTTAAAGCATGTTAAATTGTAGATAAGTACTAAAGTGTTTTTAATATTTATAATTTTTACCTAAAGACGTAAGCAATTGAATGAAATAACCTTAGTCATCATAATTTTTATTGTTGGGACCGTAACATGAAAGATAATGACGATTCAGCAGAAGAAGACGATGATTCTGTGTTTATTATTATCGATGAACGATTATCTGCCGTAACAGAATCAGAACATAAGCCATTTAATACAATAAAAGCAAATAATATAAGGAGGATAAGTACTGAAGTAGTGGTAGAAGTTGAAACCCAAACAGAACAAGAGGATTTCAAACGTGTGGCAAATACAGAAAAAGAATATGATAGAAAAGCAAAAGTTAGACAAGTAACCCAAAATAAAATTGAAGCAAAACAAAGTGAAGTAAATATTAATAATGATGATATGGTTAGAATAAATATTCAGGATGAAATAGTGTATGAAACTCCCATGCCTTCAATGAATTTAGAACTAAAAATAATTGAGGATGCTTTAGCAAAAAATAAGGTTAAATCAGATTTAAGCAATGAAAAGAAAAATAAAGTACTTTGCATCTGTGAGTATTTAAATATTCTTAAAATACAATTTGAAATCATGTTAATGTACTGTTAATACATTGCAGAGTAGTTACACAATAAATATGAATACAATTTTGATATAATTCTAAATTTTTAAAGGTGACGAACCATTGGAACACAAGAGTTTAAATGAGTCTTTAAAAAGTAATGATAATCGACCAGGGAAAAGAAAGGATCGCGCTTATGGTTATTCGCTTAAGTTTATATTTTTTGAAGAAAGTGAGTATTTTATAGTAGATTGTTATCTATAGCATAAAAGCACAGAAATTAATTCATTTCCCATTATCATGTTTCTTTTCATGACGCCTTATTCCATGCGACACAATCAATACTGGCCAGTTCGAAATTAAAAATAAAATTTTAAATTCCAATACAATTTCGTTTGAAAAATCGATTTCGATTCGAGTAAATACGCGATTGCGAGAATGGAAGAAAATTAGAATAGGACTTTTGACTTTTTTAAATATAGCTTTTTGACAGATAATTTCCCTTGGGAGTTTTTGGCAACATAGTTAACCCGCTATGAGGGAAAACTTACTAAGCATGTATTAGCAAATACTAGTCCTTTAGGCACACTCTCGGAACAATCTTTTCGTTTCGGTCATACATCGAAAGGCGGCGTGTTGCACAGGCGCTGCGTTTGTATGCGTGCTATAAGGGTTGACAAATTATGTTATAACGGTCATTGTTATTTTCTCTTGAATAAACAGGTACCTAAACATCGTGATTGTTAGGAAGGCACTTACCTAATAAACATTATGTAATATACTAAAAATACATACATTATGTAATATACTAAGTGGAGAGAAGATACAATTCATTAGATTTGCTGATGACACAGCTGCAATAGCTTCTAAATCTTAGGCTTGTATATAAAGCGAAGATAAAGAGCAATATTAAGTATGGATTTGACAGATCGTTTTGTACTGAAGTGACATTTCTGATACGAACTCAAACTTGCTGTCACTCTTGAGAGCTGATTATAAATACGGGCCTTACACTGCCCTCAACTCGGGGACGCGAGAGCACACGTCACGTGACCTCGCGTATCGTTGCGGGCGGGGTGAGGGGCGGAGAGTGGCCCTTCTGTACGTAGTACTATATTAATTCTGTGCTTTAGGGTTAAAATCGCCAACATCTAATAACTGTCATTTTCGTGTTCATTATGACAAGAGTGCAAACTCACTCTGTTGTTGACTGGCGAACGCCAGTCTAGGTCGAAAACTTGGATTATTTATTAGGCCCACATCATAAGCAACTCCACAAAAAATCACAACAATAAAGATTTCACGCTAGCAATAAAGTAACCAGACTAATAGGCCTTTCACATGGTTTGGTTTGAGTAACGGCCACAATCAAAGACCAAAACACGGAATCGACAAGGTGATGCAGTCTGCATATTCCTAACGAAAACTAAACATCTACCTTGTGTTGCCACATGAGAATCGAACCCGCGACCTCCGGATCGCGAGCCCATGACTCAGACCACTAGGACCACTCACTGTTCTCACCTCACATGTATTACTTTTGTTTTAGTTGAACAAGCAGAGCCAGCAGGAGAGCTATTGGAATATGAGGACGGAAATCGAAATGATTTTGTTCGAAAAGTATTTCTATTATGTTCGATTATGATTGCAGTCACTATTGGACTTACTGTCGGTTCTTATTATATGTAAGTTACAAAACTCATTGACGTTATAATTAAGTCAGGATAATGCATATTGAATTTGCGATGCTAAATCCGAATCTGAGGATTGCACACAAACGTGACGAAACATTAAAAAAAAGATTGTTTTTTGTTTTTGTATGGGAAATTTAAAAGAATTGCTCTGAAACCTATCGTGTGTGGTATTTAACAAAAGGGCGTTTTGAGCTTATTCTAAAAATATATCACATCATTACAGATATGTATCTGATAAGACATAACTTTAAAATTATAATGAAAATAATTTTCGAAACATATCAAGTTGGGCTGCTCCAGATACGATACGGTTTAATTTTTGTTTTTGGATCTTTTTGGTGAATGATCTATTTATGAACGATGACGTATGATAGTTTTTAAACGAAGATGTGTGACAGAGACGGTGGAGTTACGTTGTACGAGTGCGAGAGAGAGAGCGATTCAGTATGTCAGATGAAGATGAGTTTGGATGGAGCTGGCAAAGGCGACGGATGTGATTTCAAGAAGAAGCTAAATAAATATTATTTGAAGACGCAAGACGTGTTTCCCTGCATCCGTGCCGGCCCCCCATCCTATATTATAATCTCAAGAAAATGATTACACTGCTTCTTTCTTAATTTCAGAATTGTAGATCAACGGGAAGTACCCTATAGGTTTTTGAATCTTGAGAAAGGCAAAACCTATAGGGTACTTCTTGGTGACCAATCGAAGGAAAAAATCCACAAAATATTTTTTTTTGTTAGATCACAAAAAAGTATACTTACTTTTAGTTTTCGGTTCCCTTGCAATTAATCAAACAAACGTTCGTATCTTTTGATTGCGAAGACTTAAAAGTATGATTCTTTTAAAGCTTCAAAGGACCCTAGACTTGAGTATTCAGTATAAATTTCAACTTGATACATTCACAAATTCCTGAGAAAAAGGGTCTTGACAGACGGATGGACAGACGGACAGACAGACAGATAGACAGACAGACAACCGAGTGATCCTATAAGGGTTCCTTTTTTTCCTTTTGAGGTACGGAACCCTAATAACCATCACAATCAGACAAAGTATGAGAAAGACGATTTTCTTTTTAGTTTCTGAAAGAAATTGTTAGATTTCGTTAACCAAGCGTAAGGGTTGCCTATTAGTTTGTGAGAAACTGCCCATTACACTCTTTATATTAATTTTGATATTTTATTTTACGATTGATCATGCGATGTTTTTATTACAGAGTGCCTATTAGAAACTTGCTGAAATCATCCTATGGCATTATAATGTTAGTTATTGGTAGGTAAGTAGAACCATAATAATGACACATTGCCCTCGATTCAGGCCGCCACATTCTTAACTAATACGCTATTTGACTACTAGTCAAATCAGCAACTTTTTATGAAATGTCAAAAACGATTTTTTGTATTAAAATACAGGCTTATGACGTCACTGGCTTGTAAATATTGACTACTCAAATCAATAACTTCAATATTTTTAACATGATTATTAAATCGAAACATGCATTTGTTTTTAAATGATGAATGAAATCCACAGTATTTTAGCCATCAGTTTTAAGGTATAAAGCGCCCACTACATTCTCGCCGAAGTTCTTTGGAAAGTGCGTCGAAGTGAAGTTAGTCGAGGCGAGGAGACACACTACACTACTCGTAAGACTTCGGAAAAGCTCAGTCGCTAGGCAGGCCTTAAAGATGGATGACGTGCAAGTTGCAGCTGCCGCTGCTTTGTGCTCTCTTGCTTATTTATGCTTATTTCAACTATATACGAATACATAATACAAAAAAAAATAAAAACTTGAATTCTTCAACTGGTACATTCATTATTTCATTTATACCCTATTAAAATATACCTACTCTATGGCTTATACACACTCAAGCATCGTAAATTGTTTTCTTTTTTAACTTTATATCCCGCATGTTTAGCGTACGAGCCCGGATGGTGTAGTGGATAGGGCCGCAGCGTTCTGTGCAGTAGGTCGTGTCGTGGTTCGAATCCCACCACGTACCAATGTGTTTTTCGGTTTTCAAATTTCATATACGTTTCATATACATACCTACGTTTATTCGGCGCTTTTACGGTGAAGTAAAACATCGTGAGGAAACCTAAGAAAAAACTAAGAAATTCAAAGGTTGTGTGTAACCTAATCTAGGATTGGGTCTGGTCCCTTCTGGGTTGCGGAGGTCAGATGGCAGTCGCTCTGTGTAAAAACCAGGACCCTCATTCAATCCCTTACATTAGGTAGCCGACCCCGAGAGATACGGGAAAAAGACTAGGAAGATGATGTCCCGCATGTTTAGCGTCCCATATAATGGATTCTCCTTGTAACAATTCTAAGAATAAGAGCGCTTGATCTTGAGACAACAAACTCATCCTGGCCACGACATACACGACATACGTTGGCAAAGATTTCTAGTAAACTGAAGTCGAGTAATGTAGTGTGTCACTTCGTATTCGAACTTCGGGCCCTTTGACTCGGACACAAAAAACCGACACAGAACGGAAGTTGCCCGAAGCGAAGTGAAGTTACACGAAGTGCCTCTCTACACTCTCGTGCTCGGCTTACTTCGGTCAACTTCGCGAGTAATGTAGTGGGCGCTTAAACGTTTTGATTTTTTTTAGCCACCCAGTCAACATGCCTATTTTAAGATAGCACTGTCACTTTCTTTACTTTGATATTAGAACAGGATAGCAAATAAACACATGTGTTTGACGTTCCTAATTTGACATAAGCTGCTATAAGAACCGAGCATAGAGCATGTTCCTTATTTTACGTTAAATAAGCAATCTAATGTCAAATTTAAGCAATTATTCAGATTAGTCAGATTAGGAATGTCAAAGTCATATTGTGTTTATTTGCTATCCTGTTCCTAATGTCAAATATACGAAAATGACAGCGCTACTAAGAATTAGAATTAGTAACTGGACGGCGTGAATTGAGGCCAATTCGGTAATGGTAATTCAAGGTGGTCATATAATACAGAGTGTAATTAGTGGACTCCATACACTTTTTTAAGCAAAGTGTTCTTATACAACTATCAACGGCTGCCAGCTGCCAGTATAATAAAAATGTGCCACGAATGTTGAATTTAAATTAAAGTTGAATACGACTGTAGAATGTTGATTTTCTTAAACAGACGGTGGTGGTGTGCCGTAAACTGAAAAGGATTACTCGCTCAGACAACGAAACTGAACAAATTTCACAAAGAAATTCTTCCGGAGTTATTTTTAAATTCATAATTTGTGGAACTCAACTCAAAAGTCTCAGGCTTTACCCTTTTAATATTTTTGTTGTTGTTTCAGTGTAGGAATAATAATAGTACAAGTCACGTATTGTTTGGCGAACTGTTCCCGAGTGTTTCCCTGCAATTACATTTTGAATGTTATTGTGGTAAATATTTTATTCCCTATTTCAAATTCATTGGCACTCGGCTTTTCTAAAAGTCAATGTTTCTGATCTGATTTTCACCATCATTAGCTAACTCTTTTTCTTATTTGAGGTCAGCGCAGTAAGTTTACTTACTCCGTTCATCATTTTCAGCCGTCTCTTCAACTTTCACACTTTGTGTATCGTATGTTTTTGTTGGTACCTAACCTAATCTTTTTTAAATGTATCCATTTTCGTCTAAATTCGTGTTTTTAATCTGATCTAATATATTTGTTTTTGTATTTCAGACACTGAGTTTCAGCACCATCTGTGCGTACTTAGCCAATAGATATGATCTACTCGTTGTCCTCACTGCGGCTGGAACTACACTAGCTATCACTTTGTTATGTCTTGCTCTAGCATGGACTAGTGTAAGTACCTCAAATCAATAATAATTAGTCCTTCCAACCGATTTCCGGTTATGGAGGCCAATCTCCTAAAGATCAGCCAACTGCGCAGGAGTATAGTGTTTGCGCAACACACAAAGTGCACTCTCTTTGTATTGTATTGTATTTATTGTATTGTATTGTAGTGCACAAGGTTCAATTTTGGGGCCAACTGAGTACCTACCTGTTATATGTGAAAGATATGTGTAACATATTCCAGCACTGTTCTGTTTATCAGTTTGCTGATGACACTTGTTTTATCGCTGCTAAAAAAGACTTAGAAATAGCACAAAATTTCATGATTTAAATTTATTCATGTGTTGATTTAAGTAATTTCCAACTTCAAATTTAGCTCGTTAGAAATACACAACGTATGGGTCCTTTTAGTTTACATATATTAAATTACTAGACGATCACATTTTTATCATTGGCCATTTTAATTTTATCAGATTAATAATTATAATTAGGGGATAAGGGTGTTTCAGTACTAACTACTGCGACTCAAACGTAACTACAATCAATACTTACCTACTGCGTCAACTTGCTAATAAATACCTATTTATTTAGTTGTATTGTATTATATACAACATGTAACATAAAGGGTATATGCATCGAGAAATGTGTGAATCTACCCATGAAACTGAACAACTTTCCCTAAGGAACATAGGTCGAAAAACGAAAAAAAAAGTTTTGACTTCTATCAACTGATGCATTTTGTATGGAAGGTCAAATTTTTTTTTTTCGTTTTTCAACCTATGTTCCTTAAGGAAAGTTGTTTAGTTTCATGGGTAGATTCACACATTTCTCGATGCATATACCCTTTCCGTTACACGTTGTATATATATTGTATTGTAGTTACCGCTCTGCAAGCGGAACACTGGGCGCACATAATCTTCTTATGTTTAGATTAAGCACCCATATTTATAATATGTAATATATATATTTTTTTTGTTAGCCTGGGATGTCCCACTGCAATAATTAAAAAAAAAAAAATCCTTCAACCTCTTATGCTGATGGGACAGATTGACTGACACGATCAGAGAGAAATCAGACGCTTTTTTATTTTTTATTTTATTGGGTCTCGCGGAAAACCAGCGCTGTGAAGGTGTATTACTGAAGGTATGCACCTTCGCAGCATAAAGCTGAGCTAGACCTTTTTATCGCCTTAGGTTAAGTTTTAAGTTTTAATCATTGTAAAATTTATGTTTAAACTTTGTCACCAGTCAATGGTGACAAATAAAGATTTTTCTATTCTATAAACTCTTTAAGATTCTGCACTGTGTGAACTGAGTCTCAAATTTATATTTTATTGTTTCAGTTTGACTTCACAAGATTTATGTTGGTTATAACTGTATTCTGTGTGTCTATTATGATAGCATCGGCGGCTGTCACTTTAATTCACTATGTAATTGGCAACAAACTGACCTTCCTGCGCTTTTCATTTGTAGTGATTAGCGCAGTAGCGGGCGCTGTTGTAAGTATTATTTAGATCTAATATTTTAAATTTGACACTTAAAGTGTTCATGCTTTCTAAAACATGTAAATAAAGAATCTAAAAATATGCGCAGGGGGCTTCGAACCCACGACCTTTGGCGTACCGTGCCGACGCCCTACCTCTGGGCTACTGCGCATTCGATCAATCCGTCGCAAATTCTTGGTTCTATTCAACGTTCAAGTGAACGTACAGCGCCATCTCCCGAACTATTTTTACGTTCATTTAGAACGTTGAATAGAACCAAGAATTTACGACGGATTGATCGAATGCGCGGTAGCCCAGAGGTAGGGCGTCGGCTTGGTACGCCGAAGGTCGTGGGTTCGAATCCCTCCTGTGCAAATTTTTGGATTCTATATTTACATATTTCATTAAAATAAGAAACGAATATCTATTTATCTCTCAACATCATTTATTTGGAAGACAAATTTGGAGGAGCTCAATTTGATAATAAATAGAAACGCTGGTTTTTAAAACTTAAATTAATAAAGAAGTTGCAGTAGCCATGCAGCATCGTTTCCAGTAAAGATTTTTTAAGAATATTCTCGAATGGCTCGCCAGGTGCTAACCTTCTTGGCTTGAATTTATATTTTACTAGTGGACCCTGGTAGACGTCGATCGTCGACTACCCTCATTTCTCTCACTTCCCTTTCGTCCTGCATTTCTATTACGTCCCTCCTTCTCCTCATTTCTCTCACTTACCTTTCGTCCCTCATTTCCATTTTGTCCCTCCTTTCCCTCTTGCCCTTTAGATAAGCCCTACGGGGTGGTCTTTTGAAGGAAAACGAAGCTTTTCACAAAAATATTGATTTATTGAAAAATCAGACACACACATTACAATAATGGTTTCAAGGCAAGAGAGCTTTCGGAGCGCGCAGCGCCACCTACCCGGTTTTGTATTAAACTTTATGACAAGACAAACTGGCGGTCAAATTAAATGCTAAAAAGAGTACTTTGTTTTGTTTTGATTACTTAATGATTATTGAACACCCTTTACTTCCCTCATTAACATTACTTTATTTTATAAGTTATTTTTATTTTCAGTCGATGATAATTGAATTTCAAATGGTACTCGGTGGAAACACAGTTGAACTTGGAGACGAAGACTACACTTTCGGTGCCTACCTGACTTACACGTCATCAGTCAGTCTCTTCATCAAATTATTGGGAATCATTAACTTTTTCAAAACTCACGATTTAGATTGAAACATTCAAATTTTTGTGATAATGTTGAATATCGTGATAAGGACCGCTTGATTCGACTAAGGTTCAATGGAATATGAAACCAATAAGTTTAATGTGTTCTGTTTGAGTGAACGTGAACCTTGCTACTGCCTTTTCAGGCGTCTGCTAGGTATTGGCAAAAAACAAACTTAGAGAAAAAGAAATGATTGAATAATGAATTTGAAGATAAAGCACACACCTGCGAAGAAATGCGAAGGTTGACTGTAAAGATGACCAATTCGTACTAAGCCCACGTGGGTAATCAGCACGTAATCAGGGTAGACTTGTGCCTTCGAGTGGGGATGGGGACGCATAATTATGAATTGCTGATTATGATGATGGTGAAAATAGATGGCAATATTTCCGATGAATGGCTGGAAAAGATCGAGATAAGGATTTTTCTGTCTTACCTTTTTAACGGTTAAACAGGACAAGACTTTTTTTTATGTTTGGTCCTCATATAACTGATTCTTACGTAGTAATTTTACCAACAGTTAAAGATAATTGGGAGGACCTGTCTTACCAATGAATGATTAGAAGATATCTTAAGTAAATCTCTACCAATTATGTATGTACAGAAATAGTTTTCGACCTTGTATAATATGCTTGTATATTATGTATTAAATATTACATACGTTGTTAACTATTTGCACACGTTTCTCAATAATTCAGCTATCATCCATCACATAATTCCTGCTTTGTATTGCCACGTAGTACATGGAGCTTTCATCATACTTTCATCCTAAGGCCCGTATTTATAATCAGCTCTCAAGAGTGACAGCGAGTTTGAGTTCGTATCAGAAACGTCATTCCAGTACAAAATCACAAATCCGCACTCAATATTGCTCTCAATCTTGAGGTAGCTTATAAATACGAGCCTAAGTTAGGATATCTATGAAAGATCATGGGAAGATCTCAAAGGAAGATCTTCTTCTTTTTTAGAAGAATATCAAAATCCAATATCAATTATGTGAATGTGTCAGATCTAAGTATAAGCACAGTATAATATATGAGTCTGATAGAACGTCAGACTATTGAATTATACTGTGGTATAAGGTAGGTAACTATTGTTGTAAAAAATTAATAAAAATTAAAAAAGCAAAAACCTGTTTACCAACCATACCCTTTTTCAGATGTTGGTCATGGAATTTCAAATGATTTTGGGTGGAAAATCAGTAGAGATAGATGAAGACGAGTATACTTATGCTGCTTTTCTAGTTTATCAATCAATTATATCTTTATTTATGAAATCAATGGGAATTGGAGGAATTGTTGCTGGTGGTGAAGACGACAACATAGTACATTAGTTTGTTACATAGTACAATTTTTACGAAATAAATGTAATTGGAATATTGTTGTTTATTTTTATTTTTTGCTTTGATTTTATAGAGAGCCAATATGTGACTTCATCCAGCGATTGGCGATGTTCTGCAAGTAAACTAGAACTGTAAATACTAAGTTTTTTTATAATAATTATCAAATTAACCAACTCGGTGGTACAAGTGGGACATGTCTGCCCCACTAGTACCACCGTGAAGCCTTTATTCCCAGATGCCCCCTCCGAGCTTGTCTCTCAATACTCAATATGTCGCCTAAGGGGACAAACATTCCCAGTAGACCCATGAAAGATTGGTCTTTCTTGTTTAAAAAAAAACCTTTTTATCGTGTACATCTGTACATAAATCCAAAATACTAATGTCATAAATATGCATTTTATTTTATATTTTACACGCATTACACAAATCTCTTAAAATAAATAATCTGAAAATACATGATTTATAAATTATCTATCTCAAAAATAAAAGTAATTTGTAAATAAATAGTAAAAATAAAAATAAATTAGTGTTATAAAAGCACTAATTACATATAATTCAGTTTTTATAAGCCTGTTTCACCAGTTTTATAGACACAAACATATCTTTCAATCTCAAAATACCCTACAAGTTTACACAGATTTATTTAAAATTGAAGGAGGTAGTTAGTTGTAGCAAAAAATTGGGTTAAAAACTGAGAACTAAATGGCGCCACTGTTGAGTGTTCCTTTTTCCTGTGGAAAGAATCTAGTGCTCGCTCTCTTATTTTACGTCATTTAAGCATTCTTATCTCAGATTAGGAATGTCAATGTCATGTGTTTATTTGGTATCCTGTTATTATGTCAAAATTTAATAAAGTGACAGCGCTGTCAAGCGCTGTGCAAGAATTAGAATTAGAATGATGTGATGTCGCGAGAATCGACGCCAATGTATAGTGGTCTGGTCGTCATCGTCAATAATGCCTATTAATGGGGATAAAAACGCAAAGCTAATTGCAGATGGCGCCACTGTTGAGTGTTCCAAAAAAGACCAATGAGAAGACACAAAACTGACATTGATATTGACATTGACAGATTACTGACCAATCACAGGAAAAGGAACACTCAACAGTGGCGCCATTTAGTTCTCAGTTTTTAACCCCATTGACGCCATTAGCTCATCCATCTCTGGGAAACGAGCCAACCCTGAATTGCTGCGGTTGGGACTCAGTCAGCCACATTGGTTCATTACAGATTAGTCGACTACACACACAACCTTTGAATTTATTCGCAGGTGAGCAGTCCCTTTGCCCAGCATTGGGATGATGTAGGTAGATAAGAAAAAAAGTGCAAGTGTACTCACAAAGTCCGCAAACCGTCGAATAAAATGTTAAATATATAAAAAGTGAATACATTGATTTTACATTATTATACATTTCGAGTTCGGACGCCATAAAATGTAACGGTTTTACCCTGGGTGTTTATAAACAAAATTGACCCTGCTGCACATGATTTACAATTTAAAAAAAAAAACTCCATAAAAATCTTTCATAATACTATTTGGAAAGGCATTTCTCAACGGGAAATTCCGTAGTGACGGACATGTTTTTTTAGGGGAAGAGAGGAAGAAAAAAGAGATCCGAACTATCAAGTGACGTCATACATACATACGGCAGGACCGACCGCCATCGCCATACTACTTTCATATCAAATGTCGTTTGCGTAGAAAGAGACATGACATAATAGTCTAGCTCTGTAATGTAATGGTATATCTCAGTGAATTTTTAATCAATTTTGTTTCTGTTTTCACTGTGTTGTTATTATAATTTGGGATATTTTTAGAAAATAAGTTCAGAGATAACGAAAATACTTATGAATTTACTCTACTGTAATTAGTCTAAACACAGCCGGTGGCAAACCGTTACATTCCATGCCATTCGCACAAAATTCTTCAATGTTTAAAAAAAAAAAAACATTTTTAAATGACAAAAACACTATTTGGAAGTTGACACTAAGGGTGTTTGTACACTCATCCATATTAGATTCAAATCCTAAAAAAAACCATAATGAAACGTATATGGCTGTCATACTATTAATAGGAAGGCCTAATTGGAAACTAATGCTAATGAGTCTATGGCTGAAGTGTAGGGCCAAAGGTCCCGTTTTTCTCATAAGTGATGGTTTATGTTCATTATAGATTTTTGCACTCACAGTGCTATATTATTTCTAAATAATATTAGAAATAAATCAAAAATTTCATCCGCCGACAGGATTTGAACCCGCGTCTTTGGAAAACCGGCCCAACGCTTTAACCATCTAAGCTACGGCGGCTTAGTTTTGAGCGGTGAAATTAGTGATCTGTTATTTGTTTGTTGATGGTTTATGCTTTACCGCCGACGTAGCACCCATAAATTTGCAATATTGCTATCAACCAGGTAAAATTCGAATGGAAGAGAATGAAACTTGCAAACATGAATTGCATAGAGTCAACAAGCACAGTTTTGCCATTTATCATAAATTTGACATTACACGCCAGCATCTAAAAGAAAAAAAAAATATTTTTAAATAACAAACTCTTTGGAAGTTGACACTAAGGGAGTTTGTGCACTCATCCATATTAGATTCTTATCTTATCTTATCTTACTTAGCCTATATCATCATTAGAAGAGGGAGGCCTTTGCCCAGCAGTGGGATTATATAGGCAAAGTAAGATAAGATATTAGATTCAGATCCTAAAAAACCTATAATGAAACGTATAAACATAAGGGTGCACAAGTCGACTCTGTCACGGTCATCCTTGACCAAGTGTCTAGAATCGAGAGCAAACCCATTCCGAAAAAAAAAAAATATAAGAGATGAGGTATCTCAACTACACATTCGCGCGAAGTGGCATCAAAATCGAACCCGGAAATTTCGAGAAAATTAATACTTTATGATGCATCTGTTTTTTTTTGTATGCTGAATGAAGTATTCCTAAAATCAATAGCGACACTGCCCCGATTCTGGCCGCCACATTCTTAACTAATTTTAAGATAGCGCTGTCACTTTCTTTACTTTGACACAACAACAGGATAGCAAATAAACACAAGTGTTTGACGTTCCTAATTTGACATAAGCTGCTTTAAATAAGAACCAAGCATAGAGCATGTTCCTTATTTTATGTTAAATAAGCAATCTAATGTCAAATTTAAGCAATTTAATGTCAGATTAGGAATGTCAAAGTCATGTGTTTATTTGCTATCCTGTTCTTATGTCAAATATAAGAAAGTGACAGCGCCATTAAGAATTAGAATTAGTAACTGGACGGTGTGAATCGAGGCCACTGTTGTTGTATTATTGTACCTCAAATACATCTTTGTGCGAAATGGCATCAAAATCGGACCCGGTAGTTTCGGGAAAATTTATACTACAGCAATACAGACATCTATCTTAGGCTCGTATTTATAAAGCGATCTCAAATGTGAGAGCAATATTAAGTATGGATTTGACAGGTCATTTTGTACTGAAGTAACATTTCCGATACGAACTCAAACTTGTTGTCATTCTTGAGAGCTGATTATAAATACGGGCCTTAAACAACCCCGAAAATATTTATGATTATGACTATAATTATGAAAAACTTGTTTTTGTATTCCCCTGTAATCCCCTTAAATCAAACTCACCGTACAGCTGACGGTGGATGAAATAGTCCAGATTAAGGCTACTACCCAATCCTTATCAAATGGAACTTTAAAGTGCATATATGCTAATAAAATTGCACCTGTTGACGACAAAATGCCAAGCCACATGCATATGCAAGTATAACACGCCGTATTAAAGTGAAACTGAAACAAAAAATATATATGGATTTAATAAAAAAGGTATTACCATCTAACCTTGTATAATATTATGTACTAGCTGTGCCCGCGACTTCGTACACCCTGGTTAAAAAACAATCAAAATTCAATTTCCTGCCTACCGCTTAAGTCAGGTGGCGTGATTATTTGTATCTTAAGATTGATTACAGTTAACACTCAGACAAATAAAAAAAGTTCCAGCGAAATCGGTTAAAAACAGTCAAAATTTAATTTCCTGCCTACCCCCAAGTTAGGTAGCGTGATTTTAGGTACCCTAAGTTTTAACCTAGGTAACACTCAGTTGAATAAAAAAACTCCCATCGAAATCGGTTCAGTAGTTTTGACGTGATGTGGTAACAGACACAGACAGACATTAATTATATGAATTACGAGTCCTGAACGCGGTATCGATTTTTCGGCGATCTGCATATATACAAGTTCCTCCCATCATGATCGATAGATTGGAACTCGGTACGGTGGTCCTAGCACAGAGTTTTTTTTATACATTATCCGTATCGGTAAATAAAAAACACCCATTGACACCCTATACCGGGTGTAAGGGACAGCGTCCCGCTAACTGAAAGGGGTTGCTCAGTCAACGATACTGAACACATATCACCAGGATTTTTTTTCAGGAAATGAAAAAAAAATTTTGCTTTTCCATACAAATTGTCTGATCAATGTGGTCATTTTGTATGAAAAAGCAAATTTTTATTCTCATTTCCTGAAAAAAATTCCTGGTGGTAGTTGTTCAGTATCGTTGACTGAGCAACCCCTATCAGTTTGCGGGACGCTGTCCCTTACACCCATAATTATCCCCTTTCTGAACTGACAGCTCATACAAGTCGTATGCCGACATAGTACATTGATCATCGAGGGGAGAACATGACCGATTCCCGACGAGGGTGCAGCTGAGGGCCTCAATACACAAATCCTTGTAAGACAAAAAATGATTTATCACTAACATGAGAAGATATCTTAAGAACATTTAAAGTGTCATCATCCATCCGAACATAAACACAAACAAAAAACATATTTTGTGGGCTTTGAGAAACAAACTTTTTGTTTTTTGGCATCCACCGGTTTCTAGTCATAATTACGAATTTAAAAAAAATAAAGTAGTGGAGAAAGTGCTTACTTTCTACCCGCTGTAGCGCAGCAGGGGAGAAAGTAAATCCCATATATTTTTGCCGCCCGCATATTCGTTCGCTTGGATTTACGTACTTTCTTCCCTTTTTTCAAGTAAGATCTAATACTCATAACTCTACTTTCCGAATAGGTGTAGTATAAATGTCATTTTATATGGGCTGTTACTGTCAGTAATCCTAATCATCATAGGGTTTCAGCGTTGACAGCCGCAAGTTGCACGAACAAAACCCATTGAACTACTGGCACGAAATTCTCAGTAGTTCAATCATTGAACTGTACCATTGAACTACTGAGAATAGAGGGAAAATGACCGATCCTTACTTATAAATTTAAATCAACAGAATAATTTTGATCTTAACATTAACTTTATTGTCTTAATCATATTGCTTATGTGCTCGTATACATGAAAAAAAGGTGAAAATTCACCTCCCACGAAAAAATAGAGAAAGTCATTAAATTATTTCCGTTAAAGAGTATATAGCGATTCATTTGGTGTATATATTTTAGGCTCGTATTTATAAATCCATCTCAAGATTGAGAGCAATATTGAGTGCGGATTTGACAGGTCATTTTGTTTTGGAATGACGTTTCTTATACGAACTCAAACTCGCTGTCACTCTTGAGAGCTGATTATAAATACGGGCGTTAAAGAAATTGATTGAGTAGTTTCCTGTCAGGAAGGGCCCAAAACTGGTGTGTTTTGAAAATCGTTTTTATTTTTTACGGAACAACTGACTGTAATGTAACGATGTGTGGTACATTACTGGATTCAGCTCACGGACAGAGCCCTTTCAATGGATACCCCACTTTAAAGGTTTCTGAAGAAAAATAGTATTTTTTTCATACAAAATATTGATAAGTATTATAGCTGGAAAACTGACCAGGTAACAAAAATCCACCCAAGTTTATAATACTTACCAAGACTTCTACTAAGCCTCAGGGGCGTAGCTACCGCCGTATCAATTATACGGGGCCCCCGGGCTATAGGGGCCCCCGGGGCCCTCGGGGAAAGGTGCCTCACCCTCAATACCAGATTAAATTAATATACCCACTTCTATCACAACAACGTGAAAATTAGCGCTCGCTTCGCTCGCGACACGAGTTAATATAATTTTAGTAGATAGCGTAACCTATCTTGATCAGTAATTCAAGCATTCTAGATAAAATTTTGGCAAAATTCTTTCCAGACTTTTTTCTTCTGGGATATGTTTATCATAAATAGAAGTTAAAACTTTTATATCCCCCCATCCCCTCTCTCGTGAGCTTCACACTACCATATTTGTATTGCAATTTAAACGAAAACCGTTCACCTGATATGAAAACTTTTGATGAACAAAATAATCCTCTAGAATGGAAATAATTTAGCCAAATTTTTCATACATTGAAATCTAGAATGCTTGGCCTACAGTATCTATGTGACATCTTGCGCTCGCTGTACTCGCGATATGAGTTGAGGGTTACCTATATCTCGTGTTTCACGTTTTCATCAGAATTTTATGGAGTTTCATCACTTTACCCCACCGCCAGTACCTACGAGTAAATGCTGGGTACGCCCATAAGTAGGCGGGCGCTCAAAAAGGAACCCAAAATTACGTAAAATAAATATAATGTATTTATTTCAATGCGAGTATTTTTGTTTCTTTGTAAAATATCGTAACCCCCTCAATGTTGGGAATATGGTAGGTATAGATAGAGGGGCCCCCAAACAAATTTTTATACGGGGCCCCTCTAAGGCACGCACTTCTGCATACGCGACTATCCCTACAGGTTCTTAGACAGGGATAAGATCACTTGACCTGGCTTGCAAAAATATAATTTAAACTTACCGATGTTGCAGACAGAACTATCGAAACAACTACAGTGAGAATCAATGATCCCAACGTTCCAAGAACAACATAAATATAACCTTTAAATCTTGCAGCTACGAATGCATATACATAGATGCTCAAGACCGTCTGAAAAAAAATGATTATTGTAATTTTTACACTGCGAGCAATCTCTTCGAATACAGGGTGCACAAAAATGTACTGCGTTCCTTTTAACCACATAATGTACTAGTGATATACATACAACACAAACCACACATTAAAATAAAATATTGGTCGCAAGGTGAACTTAGGTCGATCACGGGCAACGAGGGGTCGGGGGGCAGAGTAGCTGTGACGAACGCCGTCGTGCGCGTGACTACGGTTAGCTTACTTGTTTCTGTAAGTATTACGAATTTAATCAAATTTAATTTTTTTTATTATTTTATTTGATTTGTGGTTTGTGTTGTATATCACCGTGGTTTAAAGGAACGTAGTACTTTTTTTTACACCATGTATTCGAAGAGATTGCTCGCAGTGTAAAAATTACAATAATCATTTTTTTCAGACGGTCTTGAGCATCTATGTATATGCATTCGTAGCTGCAAGATTTAAAGGTTATATTTATGTTGTTCTTGGAACGTTGGGATCATTGATTCTCACTGTAGTTGTTTCGATAGTTCTGTCTGCAACATCGGTAAGTTTAAATTATATTTTTGCAAGCCAGGTCAAGTGATCTTATCCCTGTCTAAGAACCTGTAGGGATAGTCGCGTATGCAGAAAGGAGGTCCTTCTTCGGTTCGTTTCCCAGGCAACCCATAAAGCTGATATTTGTCTATCTATTTATCACTTTGTAAGATTTTCTACAGTTAGGACATTGCAGGCTGGATCACCTGATTGTCTGAAAATATAAAGAATTCCGTGCTTCCGAGGGCACGTTAAGCCGTCGGTCATGGTAGCTGTTTTAAAGGCTATTTTAGAGGCCATGTGGTTTAAAGGAACGCAGTCTTCTTCTTCTTAGCGAGTGGATTTTCGAGTCGAAAAACGACCCGATAAACCCTGGTGTCAGAGTTTTCAAACCGCCTAGTAGCACAGCTATAGGCCTCTGACATGGTTTCAGTAACGACCACTATCAAAGACAGCGACCGGGACCGACGGCTTAACGTGCCCTCCGAAGCACGGAATCCTTTTTCTTTTCGGACAATCAGGTGATTCAGCCTGCAATGTCCTAACCAAACTGGGGAAAACCTCGCAAAGTGATAAATTGACAAATATCAACTTTGTGTACCCCCCTGGGAATCGAACCCAGGACCTCCGGATTGTAAGCCCACGGCTTAGACCACTAGACCACAGAGGCAGTTTAACGAACGCAGTACTTTTTTTACATTATGTATAGCGCTTCAACTCGATTTGAAAAAATACCTATACTTACCCCAACGGTATTAAATATTAAAGTACAAGGACATTTTTTGTGCCACGCTGTTTTGCACAACCAGATAATAGTAAGTGCTACTATTGCTATACTGCAAAAGAAATAAGAAGATTAAAATACAGGGTGTAAGGGACCGGACAGGGTCCCGCAAACTGATATTGCTCAGTCAACGAAACCGAACAACTACCACCAGGATTTTTTTTTCAGGAAATGAAAAAAAAATGCTTTTTCATACAAAATGACCAGCTCGATCAGACAATTTGTATGGAAAAACAAATTTTTATTTTCATTGCCTGAAAAAAAAATGTAACGGTTTTACATCGAATGTTTGTAGACTAAATTGACCCTGCTGACCATGATTCTGACCTATAGTTTTACAATTTCAAGACAACAGTTTGGAAAGGTATTTCTCAAAAACTATTAGAACTATAAAAGTAATTATAATAATTGAATGGTAGGTAATTTAAGTTAAATTTATTTTGTCTTTGACCGTTTATTCCTAAATATAGTATTTTTCGTTTAAAACGGGATATACCGTAGTGATGGACATGTTTCGAGGGGTAGGGGGAGGTAATTAGTTTGTCACCGGCCAAAATAAAGTTCGGCAGGTCTTCAGTCTAAGGCTCGTATTTATAAAGCGCTCTCAAGATTAAGAGCAATCTTAAGTATGGATTTGACAGGTCGTTTTGTACTGAAATGACATTTCCAATACGAACTCAAACTCGCTGTTACTCTTGAGAGCTGATTATAAATACGGGCCTAAAAAGAGAGAGTTCAGAAAAGAGTTAACCTGTCTAAAAACACACGGTGTTACATTCTGTTACAAATGTTAAAATCGTCAATTTAAAAAATAACTTTTGATCTAACTTCACTAAAAGCGCATTTTGACACTAGTAAAGTAGAAAAAGGCATTCTTCACCGTGAGATATAATTATTAGTCCATAAATAATTTAAATTCACCACTTTGTTACAGATATAGCATAAATAACATGAAATTTTTAAAAGACCATATAGTTTAGGAAGGTGTCACTCGAAAACTAAAAGACCTATAATCATTGTATAAGGCACTGTGAGATAGCAAATTTAATGTAGATCATTTTTGTCATAAACAGTTTTCTTCTACATTTTACAATGAAAAGGGGGAGAAGAGGGGGGGAATTGGTATGTCTCCGGGCAGAATCGTATTCAGCAGGGTGTAAACACCCGGTGACAATTCGTTACATTCCATGCCGTTCACAAGCGGAAGGAGAACGTTTTTGAGATCTGACGTCTCTCCTAATTTATAGTCCGTCTATACCGCCATCCTTGGCCAAGATGGACAATTACGGGTATGGTTTTATTTTAGTTAAATCTGGTGTACGCCAAATCGTGGCCACTGACTTATTTATGTCGTGGCCATATCGTAAAATTGCCCGTTTCATGAAATGTTCGAAAATTTCATGAAATGGTCGCATTTCATGATGTGGGCAGCTAAATTTGACCAGATCATTAAATAGTGAACATTTAACGATTTTGTCATCCATGATTGGCCATATCGTAAAAATTCCAAACTCAGCGGTTTTTTACATTTTGCTCGGTATTTGCGTGACTTGCATAATACTCGAGTACTTTTTCATCATAATATAATGACTTTCTTCGTTTTTTAATGATAAATTATTTCCTTTTTCATTGCGAGAAAAAATATTGTTTTCAATGGCCGCCATTTTGACTTATAAACAAAGCGCTTCCAGCGCCTCTATCGGTAATTGATGAAACCATTTTACGATATGATCAACATAATGTTGACCATTTGATGAGGTAGCCGCGCGTTTAGTTGACCATATCGACAAACGATTTCTTATCATTGATTTGGCCAAGGCACATCATGATATGACCAATGGATGGTGAAACATTTCATGAAATGCGACCACTTCATGAAATGAGGAGGAAAACGCAAAGCTAATTGCAGATGGCGCCATCAGCGAGTGTTCCAAAAGAGACCAATGAGAAGACGCACAACTGATATTGACATTGACATTGACAGATTACTGACCAATCACAGGAAAAAGGAACACTCGCTGGTGGCGCCATTTAGTTCCCAGTTTTTCTCCCCATTGTCGAGCATTTCATGATATGGACGATTCTACGATATGGCCACGACATTTACACCTCTTAAAAACTTACGGGAATGATACTGCCATCGCTAATCCTGGAATTGTTTTTGCAAATTTGATGAAATATTCTCTGAAAATATATATATATATATTACAACTCATTAAAAAAATGCGTAGTTATCCCGTTGATATTATAAGCTGATATTTTAGGTTATGATTTTATCGATATGCCTGAAATTGAACGACTCTCACGAAAGAACTTAGACCAAAATAAAATAAATAAGACATCACATACAATGACTCAAGAACTTATGGAAAGTTAATTTTTCGATTTACATTTCTCAGGGAATACTTTCCTTTTCTTCTTTCTTTATTTAAAAATCTGTTCGATTTTATTTTTTATAGGCTCCTTTAACGTTACTGAAACACCCCCTAAGCTATGGCACGCAATTAAATTAACACCCTGTATATCACACGGATTTAGATATCATTGATTGTTATTTAAAAATCAGTGGATATAATATCATCATATATATCCGCTGATATATATCCTTGATCCCTGCTTTTTTTACACCCTGTACATTCTTTACCAAGAAGATTACTTACTTTTGACCTACGAAGTAAGTGAAGAGACAAGTACACACCAACTGTACAAGTACGACAGAATAACATCTATACACGAAACGTGCAGCTTCGTCATCATCAAATGGGTAATCGTCATCGTAATCTGAAATTACATAAATACATACATCAAAATCACGCCTTTATTCCTAAAGGGGTTGGCAGAGCGAACACGATCGAAAGGTCGTTCCGCCGCGTCTGACAAATTTTGAGGGTTATTACAGATGATTATGTATATGACTATAGTGACGGGTTGTCAGCCCATCGCCTAAACTACAATACACTGAATCCCTCGAATCCTTAGCTGGTTTTTACAGCATGCCCGGGAGGAGATGCAGCTGGTACATACTGAAACCCTCGAATCCTTAGCTGGTTTTTACAGCATGCCCGGGAGGAGATGCAGCTGGTACATACTGAAACCCTCGAATCCTTAGCTGGTTTTTACAGCATGCCCGGGAGGAGATGCAGCTGGCACATACTGAATCCCTCGAATCCTTAGCTGGTTTTTACAGCATGCCCGGGAGGAGATGCAGCTGGCACATACTGAATCCCTCGAATCCTTAGCTGGTTTTTACAGCATGCCCGGGAGGAGATGCAGCTGGCACATACTGAAACCCTCGAATCCTTAGCTGGTTTTTACAGCATGCCCGGGAGGAGATGCAGCTGGCACATTCTATGTTTTTCTATCACTCCCAGTCCAGCATAGAAGACCAATTTACAAAAAGTAAAGTCAAAAGACCCGACTGCAGTATAAAAAAATTAATTTCAACAGTTTGGCAAAATGTAATTATAATTTCACTGAATTGACAATAGGTGCAAACATAAAGTACGGGGCACAATAAAAGTTTTTAGTCCATGAGCCGACTGCAGGATCACCTACGTGACATGACATCTCTTTAGAATGCATGGCAACCGATGGGAATAGTTGTGCTTAGCTAAGATGAATCTGTGTTAAGCATCCGAAAATGGCCGGAAAAACGAGAAAATCGTTCACTTCCGGCACAGTGTAATATATGAGTCTGACGTCGTCAGAACGTCAGACTATTGAATTATACTGTGCTTCCGGTGAAAAAAAAGGGGGTCTATTTACGTCATATGACATCATCTTGGAACCCGTGGCAACCTCTAGTCCTTCATCCGAAGAGTGGGTAAACATAATTCTGCCAGTTCCTATTCCTAGATGGCTGGAAGTACGTCTGCCAAGGCCTCAAAGGTGGTGGTAAAAAAGTACGTTTACCTACGTGATCTGACATCTTCATGAAAATCATCGTAAACGAGAGGTAACAATCCTCTGTCTAAGAATATATAAGTCTGCCAGGGCAAATTCAGCCGAAACACCCTTAGAACCAGATTTTTTTAACCTAACCTATAATAGTACCTTACGATAAAAGTGCGGTGCGTTGATATTTACAGCCGAGGCGATATTGCTAGAAATGAAGGACAATAAATCGATTTTAATAGTTTTAAATTGAAAATACATACGTTTATTCGGCGCTTTTATGGTGAAGGAAAACGTCGTGAGGAAACCTGCACACACCTACGAAGAAATTCGAAGGTTGTGTGTGAAGTCGACCAATCCGTACTGGCCCGATCTCCTTATACAGGGTAGGTTCGTACCCCTCGGTGGGGGCAGATATGAGCTGATGATGATGAAATTGAAACCAAATATTTACCATCTGAACCTGGTGGTGTTGAGGGCGGGGGCGGGGACGGGGGTGGGGATGGTGCTGGGGATGGGCCGTAAGGATTCGGTGCATAGCCGTACGGATGATAGGGATTTGGTGGTGGTGGTGGAGGTCGATAGTAGGAATATTGATAGGGTGGAGTATTGGCCATGTAAACTGTTGTCGGGCGATACCCAAATCCTTGAAATTGATTGGAGATCTCTTTTTCCTGGCGATCTGAAAGTAAAATGACAGTGATGCGAATACAAAATTAAGGACTGAATAGGTACATACATAAAGTCACGCCTTTATCCGTTATGGGGTAGGCAGAGAGTAAAACAGAATCATTAATAGTAATAATTAACATTTAGAGGTATATGTTGGTTAGGGTGCGGGAGTAAGGCGCAAGAAACTGGCACACATTGCAGATACCATTAATTTATTATGATACCATTTGCAGACCCTATTTTGAGCAAAAGGAAGGCCAAAACTAGGAGTAAGACAAAACGAAACGGGGGGCGCAAAATGCAAGTTTCTCGTGCCGTTTCTTCTTCATTGTGATATATTTAATTTAATTTTGTGACATGGATGTAGGTAATTTTCTTTTCTTGTGACTTTTTAAAAGTATTCTTTTGAATCTATTTGGAAATAAATGATTTGACTTTGACTTTAGTAAGTTGACTCCAGCAGAATCACCTCTGAAACTGGAAAACTACAAGTTATTTATGAACATACATGCATACATAAAATTACGCCTTTATCCCTAATGGGGTAGGTAGAGCAAAAACGACCTAAGCAAATGTCGTTCCGCCACGTCTGACAAGTTTTGAGGGTTATTATTACAGATGATTATGTATTATGCTATAGTGACGAGTGGTCAGCCCATCGCCTAAATTACAATATACTGAAACCCTAGAAACAACCGTTTAATCAAATTACAATTTATAATATAATATACTAGTTGATGTGAAGTGCGCGGGCCTTGCAGCCCTTTTTTTTAAATAAAAAGTATCCTATATGTTTCTCCTGGTTTAATTTTCAGCCAAATCGGTTCAGCCCTTCTTGATTTATAAATAGTGCTTGTAACTAACACGAGTATCTTTTAAGTATGGTATAGATTATTACTCACGCCTAAACATCCAATTTTTTTGAGCTTGACATCCTTTTTCTGGAGGAATAGGCTTCGTCCCTTTCTTTCGGTTCCTCGTTACACCAGTATTTTGCTTAGTCTCTTGGTGACTCTCGTTTGATGGTGGCAATGTTGTTATTTCACATGGAGCCTTAGATTCTGTGTCTACTTTATCTGGTGTTTCATCTACAACAACGATTTCTAAACTGGCTTTCTCCAAATCAGGTTCCTTCTGGTTGCGTGGTGACTCACTCATTTTCTAGCCTTTTATACTTTTCCATAAAAATACTGAAAGGTATAACGTGCTTTAAATATAAAAATCGCCAAACCTTGTGTAGGATGTCTTGAAACCGGGTGGGTCGATGATATTCGTAAGAAAGCGGGCAGAAATTGGATGAGAACGGCTGAAGACCGAGCTGAGTGGCGTGTCATGGGAGAGGCCTAAGTCCAGCAGTGGACTGATACAGGCTGATAATGTTGTTGATGATGATGATAACATACGATCGATTAAAATTTCGATCGATCCAGCAAGATATTTTACTAAAGGGATTATTATAATGATGAAAACTGAACGGCTTACTTGTTTTTGTTAATGGAGGGTTGGTTCTCAACGTTTCGACCTTATACGAGGCTCTTCTTTAGGAGAGAAGAAAGTCACACTACTACGCCCGTCAAGTGCGACCTGCGTTCAGTTTTCATTATAAATAACACTTGTTTATCGTTTAGTAATTTAAGGAATTATTATGAATATGAATGAAAGTGATATTGTGGATTAATACTGGTGAAACTCCATTGTATGATGTTGATGTTATAAAAAGCTATTTTACCCACTTGTTTCACAATTTTATTTCAAACCCGACCGGCTTCGTTTATTTTAGCATTATCAGGAGTTTCAATCATTGCGTATTTGTGTCTTGTTGTTTTTGTGTGGGTTCCGAGTCGATCGACCTGATGAAACCTGGTGTCAGAGTTTTTAGTACCTAATGCTTACTGCTTAGGTAAGCAAAACCGGCCGAGAATTTCATAAAATTGTGTACAGGAGTTTTTAGCAAAAACATGATAATAGTGTGAAAATTATAAATCCAAATATCGAAATAAACGTATCGTATTATTTTCTTAACGCGAAATGAAGGTGAATTCATTCTGGTAACAAATTTACAGTTTATTCATTATTGTCTTACCAAAAAGCTAAAGCAACCACCGTATTTTAATTAAATATAATTGTTCTTGTAAAAATAATAACAAACTGATTTTATTAAGACGAACAAGACCACGGAATACTATTAGGTACCTACTCCATCAGCCTGATGCTCTTTTTATAAACTCCTCTGCATGCCAATGTCACATTTCTATTTTTTATTTGATTATTTTACTGCACAAAGAAGTTTTCATATTATCTTGAATGCTGCTATCATACATAGATATAATGATTTGTGTGAATGTGGTGATGATGTTGGTGATTTAGGCTCGTATTTATGAAGCGATCTCAAGATTGAGAGCAATATTAAGTACGGATTTGACAGGTCGTTTTGTATTGAAATGACATTTCTGAAACGAACTCAAACTAGCTGTCTAGCTTTGATACCTTCACGCGTTCCTGAGAAAAAGGGTCTTGATCTTGACAGACAGACGGACGGACGGACAACCAAGTGATCCTGTAAGGGTTCCTTTTTTCGAGGTACGGAACCCTAAAGAGGGCCGAAAGTACGTAACTCCAAGCGAACAAAATATGCGAGTTACTAAAATATTATGTAATTTACTTTCTCCTCTGCTTGCAGAGACGTGTATGAAAAAGGCGGACGCCAAAAAATATGATGCCTTTTGTTAAAGACTTGGCAGTATGTACTTTGTTTTATTTGCCTCTTTTATATTTTCAACTAGAAAAAAGAAGCAAAAATCAACATGTACGCGCGTATTTTCTTTTCCGTTCTTTGATTTATTTAATTTATTTTCCTCATAGGTGTAGTAAGAAGGTGTGATTCTAAACTACCTACTACTACTAATATTTTTTACTGTACTAAGTATTTTCAGAGGAAGAAGCCTTCCAGTTCTCTGGCCGTCATAGATCAATATACCAGGGCATCATAGAACTTACAGCAGGAAAATAAAAAATAATTTTACGCGCACGAAGTCGCAGGTAGTTCAGCTTGTTCAAGCTAATTCATCATAAATCACATCCTTACGTCCGTCGGGCGTCCGGATGTACGTCCGTCGGGCGTCCGGGTGCGTCCGGGTATGTCCGGATTTGCCCAGGCGCATCCGGATCGCGATCAACTGACTGATGACTTCCGGATAGACGGCCCTTTGCATTGTATCGTTCTATTTGACTGTGAAAGTGAAATTATTTTTGACTGGGTTCAAAAACAGGATGTTTTTAATTTGAACAAAAAAAAAAATTATAATATTTAATGCGATATAACCGTGTGCCCATTTTATTTATATGTTTAGTTATTGTACTTCAATCCACTGTTGAACAAGGCCCCTCCCTTACGGCGTAGTATTCGTTATTTACGGTTTAAAAAGTACTGCATTCCTTTTTTGTTGGTAATTTGAACCATGTAAACGATTCTTCCAGTGAGCTTTCAAGTTCAAGTAGCAACTATGAACTTCCTAATGCACTGTAAGTACTTACAATTTCAACAATATAAACTGCCCAAAGAATTGCCCTATTCTAATCTGGCATCACACGGGCTGTCTACATCCATCAATCGTGAAACAATGCATTGTCTCCAGAACTAGGCCTTTGTATTCAAGATGGAGGATTCCAGGTCTTCACATTATTGTTCACTGACAAGGATTGATATTCTAGCACAAAGCATTGAAGCTAGAGGCGGAATGGTAAGTGATTGTAACAATTCGCGCTTTGTACACATTATTGTATTAGAACGGGTCTGAGCGCGGTTGGTTAAACTTGGTATTTTGAGATAAATACCTTTGGTCGCTAGCTGACGGGTTGACCACGATTGCAGTAGCGCGATCGAAACGTCGGGCAAAAGTATTTATCTCAAAATACCAAGTTTAACCAACCGCGCTCAGACCCGTTCTAATACAATAATGTGATTGTAACAATTATCTGATAAACAATAATGTACCTCACAGAAGAGTAAAATGCTAGCGTCCCCAGCGACGTTCTCAAATCAGTAATGTACATACTGTTAATATTTATTACAAATGTGGTTGTTTATTTGAATATAATGGATAAGAAGCACCTTCTTCACTTACTACGGCCCGTATTTATAAACAGCACTCAAGAGTGACAGCTAGTTTTAGTTCGTATCAGAAATGTCATTTCAGTACAAAACGACCTGTCAAATCCATACTTAATATTGGTCTCAATCTTGAGATCGCTTTATAAATACGAGCTTACATTTTTGTCCTAATCAAACTAGATACAACAATACAAAGACGTTGTCCCCCACCGGGAATCGAACCCGGTACCTCCGGGACGTGAGCACGGCTCAGAACACTAGACCACGGAGGCAGTCAAACCCACTCCGTAAAGAAAAGTAGGCGTAGTTATTAACGTTGCTTAATCGATACCAACGTGTTTTGCGGCTCAGAAACTGCTTTTTCTTTGCAACTAACCAGAATTTCAAATGTTGAAACCGCAGATATTAAAACCTTGTTACAAACATATTTTTAGCGGTTGATTTTCTGTAAAGTTGTAATGAAAAAGCATTTTATGGGCAGCAAAACAAGTTGGTACACATACACTTTGTTCAACCTCTTATCCGGGTCATAAATTCTTCACCACTCGCACGTTCCCTAATTCAGCTGATTTGTACCCGTTATTTGACGCCGTGTCACAGCAGATACAATAAGCAGTAAGTCATTTCTGCAGTGTTAAATAGGAAACTCGGCCAAGTACGAGTCGGACTCGCGCACGAAGGGTTCCGTACCATTATTTATTGTAAAAATGGCAAAAAAAAATCATATCTGTTGTCCGACTTGCATTTGGCCAGTTTTTATTTTAGTATTTGTTGTTAAAGCGGCAATAGAAATACATCATCTGTGAGAATTTCAACTATCTTAAATATCACGGTTTATGAGAAACAGCCTCCGCAACATTATCTACAAAAACGAGCAAAAAAATCTAGTTTTTTTATATGGGAGCCCCCCCTAATATTTATTGTATTGTGGTTTTTAGTATTTGTTGTTATAGCGGCAACAGAAATACATCATCTGTGAAAATTTAAACTGTCTCACTATCACTGTTCATGAGATACAGCCTGGTGACAGACGGACGGACTGACAGCGAAGTCTCAGTAATAGGGTTCCGTTTTTTCCATTTAGGTACGGAACCCTAAAAACGATTAATCGCATGTGGTCGGTGAAAATAAGAAATCAAGGCATGCGTAAATGTTAAACGTTTGTTCTAAAAATTCGTTACTAAAAGAAGAAAGAAAATCATTTATTCGGTACTTACCAGTTAATACAAATACACAACTTAAAACTAATAGCCTAAAGTTACACTCAATACCGAAAAGGTTCCAGCTCAGCCAGCATTATGCTCCAGTCAAAGACTGTAGCGCTGGTTTTCAGCAGGAACCTTATACTAAACTAACTTAACCTAATAGATGGGTAGCTTTAAAGAATGGTACTGGCATAACGGTGTTTGTTGAAACCTAATGGCAACATGACTTTTATGAAGTAGAAAACCCAGCTGAATCCGATTTTGAATGTTGCCCAGACGAATTTGGGCTCATTTGCTCATACTGCCTCGATTGTACTAAGTTGTTATACTGCAACTTACTTATACTGTGATCGGGTCGTTCCCGTACATAATGCATGAGTTGTCTCCTCATGTGATATAATAAAAGCCAGTTTGTCGCTTTCAATTTTCATGTAATGAAAAAAGTTGCTAACAAGGCTATTTTCGGCGCGTTGTCATAAGAAAAATTGTTGTTTTAAATCACTTTTCAGGTTTTATTGTTGTCCTATTGTCATCGGGCGGATCGATCGTGCTGATGTCTACTGAATGTCCTATTGAAGTCGTAGGAGCGTCCATATTTATATTTACATCGCACGATGAAAGTAATCGAAGTGAAAGCTAAGGAATTTGAGGGTTTCAGTCGTAGACAGAGGTTTCAGTATATTGTTATTCAGGCGATGGGCTGAAAACCTGTCACTACAGCAATATATCCAACCAATATATAGGTACAGATCTATCTTACCTAAACAATCCTCAAAACTTGCCACACGTGGCGGAACGACCTTTGTTTGGGTCGTTGATGCTCTGCCTACCCGATTAGGGATATTAGGGATACAGGCGTGATAGTATGTGTGTATGTATGAAACTAGTTGTACAACCACAGACCCGCCGCGGGATTTTGTAAACCATGCATACCGAAACTCTAGCATAGCGGGAAGAACGTTTATCATAATGTACGACCAATCCGATCGTTGACAATATGACAGTGCCTAAAGGTTTTGTAGCCAACTAGGAACCCTTGTTTAACATCTCGCCAACTCTAGCTTTCTGTTTTTCCGTCTGTCTCTTTCTCAATAACTTTGTTAGTTTTACTTACTCCATGATTGTATTTTTTCTGTAGAGCCGTCTGTTGCCGCCAATAACCTGCCCTTCACCCTTTCTTTCGTCCAAGCTTCCCCACCATTTAGTAGCGTGATACTTTGGTTCAGCTATTTGTTAATAAATAATAACAATTGTTATATTACAAACATTATTAATTATTCGCTCTACAATAAGAACTGAAATCGAGTGAGAGTACCTAACGAATGGCCCAAATACTTAACGTAGGTATACTGAGTTAGTCACAAAATAGCTTTTTATTTCCCAAAGAGTCGGTACCCTTCAAAGATATTTTCTTAGAATGTGAAATGTGAATAAAATATTATTGTGTGGGCTTACAATAAAAGGAAAAATCTTATTTTATGATTATACTCTTTTTTTGTCAAGTTCATTTTTATTTTGCAATTTTGTAGGCCTATGAAGAGGAAAATAATGTGAGTTGTTATAATATTGTAAGAAACATGACTACAGTGTGACAAAAAGTCAACATCTCGTTACTTTGCGTTGCTTTGAAGTCCTCTTTGAGGATTTTTCTTTGTGCTCATCCAAGACCATGTTCGTTTTATTTTGGGGTTCCTAAGATCTATTGACAAGCCTTTATCATACTTTGAGAAAAGAACTCATTAATTCGCTAACAAAATTAATGGGCACCTGCCATACTCACCATAATATCACCAGAGCGCATAATTTAGAAGTTTTTCATTCAAAGGGATCGCTATTTTTCAAACCATTGGTTGTGAAACTGGAGTCCTGGTGCTGATTATGAACCATGTTTTTTTTTCGAAAACATATGTATGATGCTTATTGATAAAGCACACGGCTAACGACTGCTCACTTATAACCACAGAAGAGTAAATGGAGCTAGGGAGCGGCAGCGACTTCTCTAATCAGTGCTTATAACGTTCAACTGGGCTTTTGATTTCAGACTCACAGAGCAATAGTTAAAAAAACTCAACGTTTCGACGTCCTCAGGAGTGCGAAAGTTACACAACACCGGCCGTTAAGTGTGAATTTCGAGTGCGGCGCTGCTCACTTCGCCCGCGTTGATAAGAAAAGATATTGACAAGAGTTAAAGAGCACACTTATGCAGTGTAAAGAATCGAAGCACTATTACGTCGGTGGTAGCAGAACGGATTCATATTTAGATTTTACTGTATGCTTAGGAAATGTATCAGAATCATTTGAGGTAGGAAACAATGATAAACACTTCTTCAAAGGAGATTCAGATCTCTTTGTCCACTACTTGTTTTTAAAACCTTTTATGACACCAAAATTATTCAGACCCGTTTGTTTAGACGAGGTCAGGTTTTATTTCCCATCCCACAGACAAAGCAAGAGTTTTCTAGAAGTTTCGTGCGAAGTTCCCCCTGGCCCCTTTTTGTGTCATGACTCCGGAATTACCCCGCTTCGCATTCACATGTAAATTCCTGCACAATACTACAAGCAGATGCTACAGGACAACTGGCTGTAGTACCACAGGACCGATTTTAGATCAGGCCCAGGCCTCAGGTCCATTTTCAGAAAACAAAATCTAACGAGCATTTGACATCGTACTTTCCAAGTTCCATTAACAATAAAAACCTTCTAACTACAAATAAATAGTGATGTTTTAATTAAAAAAAAAAGACTTTGCTTTGTTTTCTGTCTTATAAAAATCAAACGAAATTATTAGTTTGAATATCGTATCATATGATGTGATACGATTATTTTGACTTAGATTAGAGGGCCCTATTAACAAAATCTAACGAGCATTTGACATCGTACTTTCCAAGTTCCATTAACAATAAAAAACTTCTAACTACAAATAAATAGTGAAGTTTTAATTTAAAAAAATAGGTCTTTGCTTTGTTTTCTGCCTTATAAAAATCAAACGAAATTATTAGTTTGAATATCGTATCATACTATGATGTGATACGATTATTTTGACTTAGATTAGAGGGCCCTAAGGTCAATCGATCGCAAAACCGTAGCGATGGACCTCAAACCCTTGGCACATGCCCCGGTAAAACCGTAGCTAAAGATGCCTCAAAGTTGGTCGTTAGGTTGTTAGGGTAAACTTTATTTTTATTGTTTCCTATTCCTGTGTGCTCGGCTGCTTCTAAATCAGGAAGGAGGCAAGTTTGAAGATGTTCAGCCGGCTTTGTTCTTGTTATTTTGCCTTTATCTACTAATCCTTATTCAGCTTTTACAATGCGCCAAATTTTCATCGGCAAGTGCGGAATTTCAGAAGTGGTCATAAAAAGTTAAGATTTCCCTTTAGAGTGTCTCATTTTATTGGCATAAAATTAAACAGTGCTTAGTAACTTTAAATTTTATCTGCGGTTTCCAATGATAAATAAGGACATGTGTAAAAAAGACTACCGTCATTGCCTAAAGCCTAAACACAGTGCCACCGACATGTTGCAATATTTAGAACTAAAATTTGGCTATGGTGACACTGACAGAAATAAAGCAAAGACAGCCTACTGTACAGTACAGTGTCGCCGCTGACAGATATGATAGGATAGCACATACAATACAGCTGATAGGTATTCCGGTGAATGTGTTCACATCCATCGCTTTTCGTAGATATTTCTCGCGTTGACACCTTCTTTTTAACCGACTTCCAAAACAAAAGGAGGCGGTTCTCAATTCGTCGTGAACTTTTATTATGGATATTATTATTTTTTTTTTTTATGTATGTTCACCGATTACTCAAAAACGCCTGAACCGATTTCAGAAATTCTTTTTTTGTTTGAAAGAGTATACTTCCCAGGTGGTCCCATAATAATCTCGCCAGGATCTGACTATGGAATCCATGAGGAATTGAGGGAACTCCTCAAATTTTATAGGCACACATATAGCGATTTCGATATTTTAAGTAATGTGTCAAGCAAATACATTCAGAATATAAAATTTGGTGAAGTGGAGCTGATGAATCGAAGACCTGGAGCACATTAATATTTTTTATGTATGTTCACCGATTACTCAAAAACGCCTGGACCGATTTCAGAAACTCTTTTTTCGTTTGAAAGAGTATACTTCCCAGGTAGTCCCATAATAATTTCGCCAGGATCTGATTATGGAATCCATAAGGAATTGAGGGAACTCCTCAAATTTTATAGGCACACATATAGCGATTTCGATATTTTTAGTAATGTGTCAAGCAAATACATTCAGAATATAAAATTTGGTGAAGTGGAGCTGATGAATCGAAGACCTGGAGCACATTAATATTTTTTATGTATGTTCACCGATTACTCAAAAACGCCTGGACCGATTTCAGAAACTCTTTTTTCGTTTGAAAGAGTATACTTCCCAGGTGGTCCCATAATAATTTCGCCAGGATCTGATTATGGAATCCATAAGGAATTGAGGGAACTCCTCAAATTTTATAGGCACACATATAGTGATTTCGATATTTTTAGTAATGTGTCAAGCAATTACATTCAGAATATAAAATTTGGTGAAGTGGAGCTGATGAATTGAAAACCTGGAGCACATTAATTGGAACCAGCTAAACTGTTATAGATACGAAGAAGCCGCCTTTGCAAAATATGTTTGGTGTTATTAGCACTCTCTGTTGAGATATAAAACATTCAAAGACTTAACCTAATGTGGAACCCTAAGTGCCTGACTAATCTATAAGAGATACGCAGAAACTGCGATGACAAAAAATAATCAGTAGACGAGCAATTTCTGATGACATACAAAAATTGAAGGTCAAGAGTACCCAATGTGGAACTTAAGAGTCCAGCTAATCTATCAAAAATACGCAGGAACGGTAATAGAAAGAAATATTCAGTGTGACAAGTACTTTCTGATGTAGGTAATATTAAAATTGAAGGTCTGGAGTATCCAATGCTTTAAGAGCCCGTCTATAGAAATTATTTTTTAATAATGAATGGAGTATAGTAAACAGAACAAATTCGTTCTTTGGTTTCTTTATATGCTACATCTTGCTCATAACGCAAGTAAACGTATCATTCAGGTTGAGAGATTGAAAAAATAATGTCTTTGTATCATGCACTTTGCACTGAGCAAAATGAGCTACTGAGCTAAATGAGCGATTAATATCCTCTTCAATGAGTGATAGCGCGCACCTCTGAAAGTTATTCACCTTGTTGATGTAATGAAACTCTAATTATCCTATTAAGCCTGCTACACACATGCCGCAAATTAATTTTTTAGTGGACGTAGTTTCTTTGTGTGGGAATTAAGGGGATGATGGAACATAAATAAACTAAAAAGTAATAAATAAAAGGTTATTTAAAAAAATCAATGACCGCCTTCCATGCCTTCCTAATACGCACTAAAAGGTAACAAATAATTGTTTTGATCAACTCCCACTTACTTTAAAATATTATATAATTAGAACACATACATATTATTGTTGTTAATTTTGGAGTCGACGCCAGTCCAGCCAAGCTCTTTATAGTAAATTTTCTACAATTGACGAATTATATCTATCGTTACAACTTAAATAACAAGGCTACTTTGTTAACCATGGCTGGCGTCGACTCCACAATTAACAACAATAATATGTATGTGTTCTAATTATATAATATTTTAAAGTAAGTGGGAGTTGATCAAAACAATTATTTGTTACCTTTTAGTGCGTATTAGGAAGGCATGGAAGGCGGTCATTGATTTTTTTAAATAACCTTTTTCTTCTTTTATATTTTTGCCTTCTACAGCAGCCAGTCTATTGACATTGACAGTGTTTTTTTGATTTATTTTGAACATTTATTTTAAAATTGAGGTTCTGATGGTGAATTTTCTGCACATTTTGGACAACACATCCGGCGTAAAATAAAAGCTACTATTGTGAGAAGTAGCACTACGACTACTATTACACCTACAAAATCACCACTCATTTAAAAATTTACTTAGCAATTTGATTGTTTTTTTTTTCATTCATCCATTATAGGATAGGCAAAGGAACAGAGCCATACAGCCTCGTCTGATTTTTCACATCATCTTCAGTGTAAAATAATATGACAAGAAAAGTGACATTTTCATGTTTTTTTCCGGTCTTTTTAATACCATTAATCTATCTATTTCATTACATATATTATACTATTATAATTACAATTTTTTTTGACTAAATAATAAAAAAAGTGCAGAGCCAATAAAAAAAATAAAAGAAAATAACCTTTACCAGGCTGTGTTAGAATGTCGTAAAAAATTCCCTTGGAGTTTTTCCTTCGTTTTTACGTCGTGGCAGTCCATAAAGATTTATGACATTTTATGAATTGATGGGATTTGTTCTCGTAAATAATAAGCACTGAGAAAGATGGCGTCGTCTTTTTTACGACGAACTTCCTTTTTTTGACGAGGGCGTGAAAATTGATTGGAATGTAAATTGAATGTAATAGTCTCTCTAAAAGTCAGTCATTTAGTATTTTCTTTTGTGGTCTAATAGTCTGGGCCGTAGGATCGCGATCAGGAGGTTGTGTATTCTATTTCCACACTAAGTTGATATTTGTTAATTTATCACTGTGTGTTATTTCTGTATAAGTATTTCCTGTATTTTATTGTAGTAACAATCGCAATTTAATAAATTAAAATTTATTATTAATCTGTTTCATCGTTGTTTCCAAGAAAATCTTCGGTAAAAGTTACCAAGTTATTAATAACTTTGCTATTGCGGTGACAAGAATTTAATTATTTGGTAGGACAGTTTGATTTTCTATACAGCAAGGTTTCCCATTCACCAAAGTTTTAAGAGCTTGTCAAGACCATGAACCTGAATAACTTTCTTTACAGGTTTAAATATGAAAAGAAGTAATTACGTGTTGCACACCGGGAGTGCTGGCAAAAGCGAAATCTCAACAGATGGCGCTAGTAGGTTACTAGAACGCACTGGTTCTGTCGCGGAAAAATCAGTCGTGGATCGGCCGTTTTACTTCGCCTCTAATTGCTTAACCTCTGTTTGCATACAATTTGTGTGTGACCAGAGGTTAGAAACTCTGGATCACGCAAGTTGAACATTTTTTACCCATCCTACAAAGTGCACACATTAAATAAGTTTTAACTTCAAAAACTTTGCCTTGGAAAACACGTTGTTTTTTTAATATTTTTTTGTCGTAATTTACTAATTTGATTCCAACTGGCTTTTTAACACTCAGAAAATTTCCCGTAACTACAGGTGGAGTAAAAAGACCTAATACTGATTCCCGTTCATAAAGTGGTCATCCTAGCTACACCTTGGTGCTAGCTTAGTAAAGCTCAATAGTTGCAGAGTTATTAACTAAGTTCTCGGGCTGCTCAGTTAGTAATAAACGTTGTACCGTTACTGGGTTGTATATTTGTATAGAGGGTTGAACATCTTAACTACCGAGTGCTGATCAATGAACTGAACAACTTTCAGCAGGAAATTCTTTCAGGTAATGAAAAAAAAAATTTGGCTTTCCCATACAAATTGTCTGATTGAGGTGGTCATTTTCTATGTAAAAATCAATTTTTTTCATTTCCTGAAATAATTTCCTCTGTTCAGTTTCGTTGGCTGAGCAACCCCTATCAGTTTCTGGGACGCTGTTCCTTATACCCCGTCTTGGGCAGGACTTTAATTGCGACCTTAGGAATGCCGTTAAATGAAATAAATAAAATAGCAATGTGAGTATAAACGAACGTTTAACCTAGGCCTTTTCAAGGCATGAGCGAACAGGCATTACCTATAGGCAAACTTTGCATCGTCACTTTCCATCAGGTGAGATGGCGGACAAATGGTTTGTCTTTTAAAAAGAATAATAAAAACAATAACAATTGATAAAATCCATTACAAAGTGCTTATCTTTCCTTGAAAAATCAGTTGCTACTCCATAAACGCCACAAAGAAAGCATAAGCTGAGTCAGCTCATTTCAAAAATAGGATTCTCTTTTAAAATAGGATCAGAGAGCATCGGATCAGATCATTCTGATTGAGAGACTGTCGATTCTAATCTTGTTCCAGTCAATTCTTACAAAGCTAAAAAAACCGGCCAAGTGAGAGTCGGACTCGCGCACGAAGGGTTCCGTACCATCATTTATAAAAATGGAAACAAAATAATATCTGTTGTCCGACTCGCATTTGGCCAGTTTTTAGTATTTGTAGTTATAGCGGCAACAGAAATACATCATCTGCGAAAATTTCAACTCCTAAGTAATCACAGTTCATGAGATACAGCCTGGTGACAGATGGACGGACGGACGGACGGACGGACAGACAGACACACAGACAGACAGCGAAGTCTCAGTAATAGGGTCCCGTTTTTTACCTTTTGGGTACAGAACCCTAAAAAAAACGAGTGCTTTTGTCAGCGTTTTTGTATCTGTTTTCTTGGTTTAGTTAATGTATCTGAATTGGCTACTTTCCAACTAGTCAAATCAGCAACTTTTTATGAAATGTCAAAAACGCTTTTTTGTATGAAAATAGTGAGTTATGACGTCACATTTTAGTAAATATTGACTACTCAAATCAATAACTTATATACTTTTAACTCGATTGTTAAAATCGAAATGTGCATTTTTTTTTAAATGATGAATGAAATCCACAATATTTTTAGCCATCAGTTTTAAGCTACCCAGTCAAGTACCCAATTGCCTACGTGGTCGAGTCTGACCCATGAGCTCACGTTATGGTCCCGTGTTCAATTCCCGGCGGGGGACAACGTATTCGTGTTGTTTATTCGAGTTTGGTTAGGACATTGCAGGCTCATCACCTGATTGTCCAAAAAATAAGATGATCCATGCTGTCAGATGGGTATGTAGATATTTAATCGTCCTTGAGTTTATTTATTTACCATTCACGTTTCTTTTTTTAAAGTAAACCATACAGGTAAAATTTGGAAAAATCTAAAAGGCAATTTAAGGTGCAATCTTATTTTTGCCTCGTAATTTGAATTAGGTAACCACCTGGATACTCCACTAACTCTGAAAACGTTGTTTGAATTATTTAAGTAAAATAAAAAACAGATCGACATGCATTTTTGGTTAGTGTTGCTATTTTTGTTATTATGAGCAAGTCATACAGATCCATCTGGAATAACCAGATGGATCTGTATATTGCTATAGTGACAGGTTGTCAGCCCATCGCCTAAATTACAATACTGAAACCCTCGAATCCCTTAGCTGACTTTTACAGCATGCCCGGGAGGATATGCAGCTGGCACATTCTATGTATAAAAATAACTTTTTACTTAAATAAGATGTGTTTTAGTAGAATCCCGAACTTGCTCCATTATTTTCCGCTCCGTCGCCCGCTCACCCAATCGCTTCCGAATGAATCAGGTTTTTAAATGGAAATCTGCTTCATTTCATTCGGAATATTGATTAGACTCCCCTTTTGTATGCTAAACACTTTATTGCCTACATTACGTGTTTTGGAATTTGAACCGATTCTCAGATATTTGGCTGTGAATGATCACATTCGGAAGAAAATTGAAGACCTGCTTTTATTTTATTTATCGTTAAACCTCACGTTTTACTAGTGTGGTAGGATAATTACATTATGCGACGAAATGTAATGACAAATTAGAAATTACAAATTGAAAACTTCCTCCAACGCACCACAATTTAAGGCAGGGTACCCCAATAGGCTAGTAGCATTTTCATGATATCGCTAGATTTTGAGGCAGGAAATGCCGAGCTGCGATTGGTCTCTACAGCCTATTGAAAAAGATGCACCGCATCTCAAACATCCGACGGTAAACCTCTTTCCAGTAAAATGACGCTGCAACAATCATCTGATCTGGATCTTACCAATCAATAAGTCATTAAGGCGTATTGAGATATCTCTGTACCTACTTTTCTTTTAGTTAAAACTCCGCACAAGATCAATTCAAGCATGTTTGATTTGACGAGAATATCTGTAATCATCCATCACGTATGTAAGAATAATAAAATAAAAAATATACAGTGTATAGAAAATAAAATATGTCTCCGAAGTACACCATGAAACGAAGTTATTTTCTCTCAAACATAAAATAAATTTATGAATAAACATAACTCCGCATTACTCGCGTTTCACCATAACATAGCCACAGAAATGTGGCGAAACGGGAATGTGGCGAAACGAGAACGACTGAGGGATTCACGATATTACAATAACTGAAAATGAGATGGGGCGGTTCGTTAGATGAAGGCATGGTTTTAGAATGCGCTGCTTCCACAGTTGCTACCGATTCTGAAGATTGTTTTTTTAATGCTAAAATCATTGGTTTTATTACCCAAAATAAAACAAGTCTTGATAAAGTGCATTATTTGAACCTGTGCCACACATGTGATGGAATACACCGTTCTTCCAATATTAGTCACAGCCAATTAGACGAAATTTTTGGACTCTTATTCTAAAGTGGACGAAATAAAATAACAGTCTGAGTTCATAAAATACTAATAATATCAGTTAAATTATTTTAAAAAGTTTGACTTTACAAAAAACATACATATAAAATATTAAAAATTCTCTCAATATCACAAGAGTGACAGCTACTTTGAATTTCAGTACAAAACGACCTGTCAAATCCATACTTGATATTGCTCTCAATCTTGAGATCGCTTCATAAATACGAGCCTAAATAGTCTAGAAATTACTCTTTATCATTGGAAAATGTGGTTCGATTATACTGTCAGAGTTTGAGATCATCATCACTCTAGCTTTATTCCCGCATATTTCGGAGTCGGCTACATTGCTATTCTTTTTGAGATAAAAAGGACAAAAAGCCATCGCAAATGCATTGTTTAAAATCTCTTTACTTCTCCTGGCCCTAAAGGTCTCAGTGATGCCCTCTCTGATTGGAATGAAGGGCCCGACCTCTGACAGAGTTATTAACATTATTATTGCTCGAAGGTTCTATGGTCTGTACTTATCATTTGCAAAAGCGAATTTTAGATAATCGGAATGGATGGACTTACCTGAATGTGTACTTATGATTATTGAAATGCAAGTTTTTAGTTACAGTATTCTTAAAACGTAGGAGTAAGACAAACTTAGGCTCGTATTTATAAAGCGATCTTAAGATTGAGAGCAATATTAAGTATGGATTTGACAGACCGTTTTGTACTGAAATGACATTTCTGATACGAACTCAAACTCGCTCTCAATCTTGAGAGCTGATTTATAAATACGGGCCTAAATCAGGCTTGTATACGTTTATCTAGATTTTAGAAAGCTTTAATTCCATGCTCGACTTCCATGCTGGACTGGAAGTGATAGAAAAACATAGAATGTGCCAGCTGCATGTCCTCCCGGGCATGCTGTAAAAACCAGTTAAAGGATTCGATGGTTTCAGTATATTGTTATTTTAGTTAGGCGATGGGCTGACAACCTGTCACTACAGCAATATACAGATCTATCTTAAACAACCCTAAAAACTTGTCAAACGTGGCGGAATGACCTTTGTTTGGGTCGTTGACGCTCTGCCTACCCCATTAGGGATACAGACGTGATAATATGTATGTATGTATGTTAATTACTATCAGGTAATTTTAGGTGGCGGACATACTGTATCCACAAATCATCATCAAAGGAAATAACTGTGCAGGCCACTTGGAACGGATGAAGTTATTTCAGGAGGTTATTAATGGATTGGGCGCTTTTCCACTAGACGTCACGTCAACGGCAACGGTGACGGCACGGCGACGATCACGTGACAATATCTATGGGAATCGATGACATGCCGTGACGGAGACGTGCCGGCAAGTGGAAAAGCGTGTCATATAATTTCATTGATTTTCATACATTATCTCACCTACGATATCGTCGACGGTACCGTGCCGTCGCCGTTGCCGTTGACGTGCCGTCTAGTGGAAAAGCGCCCATTGTCACGAAAGTTCATATGCCCCTAAAATTTAGTTACTTCAATAAATATACAAAATTTTATTAAAATCCTTAAATAATTTCCTGAAATAATTCCTACCGTTTTGAGCAGCCCTGTACAGCAATCGCCTTTGCTAGTTGTAACACGAATGTGTCTAAAATCGTGTCTTCAAAATCCGCCTGCCAGACTGCCTCCGTGGTCTAGCGGTCTGAGCCATGGGCTCACGACCCGGAGGTCCCGGGTTCGATTCCCGGCGGGGGAGAATGACTTTGTATTGTTGTTTTTAGTTTGGTTAGGGAAATGCAGGCTGATCACCTGATTGTCCGAAAAGTAAGATGATCCATGCTGTCGGATGGGCATGTAAATAGTCGGTCCCGCGCCTGATTTCTCTCTGGTCGTGTCAGTCAATCTGTCCCATCAGAATAAGAGATTGAAGGAATAGAGAGTGCACCTGTGTGTAGCGCGAACACTTGGTCACTAAAAACTAGTCCTGCGCAGTTGGCCCATCTCTGGGAGATTGGCCGCCATCACCGAAAATCGGTGGGAGCGGACTATTATTATTATTACTAAGGAGAGGCTTCAATATTATAGTAGTAGATAGTAATCTCGCTATTCCACAAAGTTTCATCACATTTGCACTACGCGTTCAATCTACGGATTAGAAGATAAATACCGAATGCGCTGAGTCGAAGTTTCATTAATCATATAAGAGCATAATCACGAAACTGCATAATTGATTGAATAAGGCTGTTGCTACATTGGTCTGAAAGCATACGATAATTTAAAAAAAATCACGCCTATATTCTATATGTGATAGACAGAACGTCAACAGCTAAATAAAAACTGGTTTCGCCTCACTTTTAGGGGTACTTCAGATAGAATTGTGCGTTTTATGTTAGTAAAAGGTATTTTCGCTTCGTCTGATAAATATTGTGAAAATTTTCAAAATGAAATGAACGATGAGTGTGACTACAGATAGTGACAGATTATCAGTCCGTGACCAAAATTACAATACTTACGCTGTGACCCTCGAATCCTTTTGCTGGTTTTTAAAGAATCAACATCAGCATCACGTGTCCTGTGGAGAAGCAGCTGGCATATTCTATGGTTTTCCATCGCTTGCAGTCCAGGATTGCGAATAACACGCTCAATCTGAAACCCGCCTTTTAACACATAGGTCCGTATTTATAATCAGCTCTCAAGAGTGACAGCAAGTTTGAGTTCGTATCGGAAATGTTACTTCAGTATAAAACGACTTGTCAAATCCATACTTAATATTGCTCTCACACTTGAGATCGCTTTATAAATACGAGCCATAAATTCTCCTCTATATTCCAATTTCTGCTTCACACCCAATTCCTCTTCATCGGTGAACTTTTGGAAAGCTCGAAAGCTCCGTAGTTATGCATAATAGCGTAGAGGGAGGTACCTACTGCAACTTTATCTATCTACTTGATATTCATGTGCCAAGCTTCGATGCATGCTTTTGTGTGTGGTGCTTGTTTGCATCGGGACAGTTACTGGAACAAGATTTTTTTTTTAGAAAAATAATTTTTATTCATATAAAGAAAATAACGAGGAACAGAATATAACAAAAATAAAAATATGAATAAACAAGAACACAAACATAACATAAACTAAGAATAAACAAGATTGGCACAGTACGGTTATCAAGAAACAGTATTGGATTCACATCGGACTTTGAGCAAAGCGAGCGAACTGTTTATTAAAATATTTTTTATTATGTCAAATAATCAGTGGACCCAAGAACCATAGGACCAAACTAATGGTTGCTTTGGTGCTTTTAGGTATCAGGGTTCGTAGTCGTAGGGTCCCCGTCCACTCTAAGACCCACTTGAGAACAAGTCTTATCTTTATGTAGCCTTTATGTCTCACTGCTGGGCAAAGACCCCTCTCTGCTTCTTCTATGACACCCTTTCCGCCGGACCAGTTAACAGTACCATTTGGATGGTCTTCCGTCACGCTTTGCTGAAGGCCTCCAGCTCCGCCATCTTCTTCTCCGTCTGTGGTGTCACCTGTCATCCGCTGTGGAGTGGTTTTCTTGACAAAATAGGTTAAGTAATGTGAACGAGACACAACGCAACTTCACTGATTCCCAGGAGCAGTGGATGGTGTTCTGAACGTGTGCTCAGCGTATTTTATTGCATAGAAATAGAAATTTTATTTTTAATATTTCCCGCCAGCAAACGTCTTGAGAAGTCTATGCTGCCAGTATTTAAGTTCCTTAGCGGTTTCTTTCACAGTATTTCTTTATATGAATGTGGAACACTCACGTTCGCTCAACTATGTTGTTTTGTTTTTATTACGGTTTTAAAAATGGAAGGAATATTATTGTAGAGTTTGTTACTTTTATATGGGAGTGTGTTGGTGTGTGATACTGATCTTTGTAGCAAAGAAAAAAAATTAGAAATAAAAGCATGGTGAAAAAGATTTCTATTCCTTGAAGGAGTATTTATTTTGAATAACCTAAAGATTTTTCCCAAAGTCCGCATGATTGTGTGACAAAAATCTTTATACACTGCGGTACCTGACTGTTTTCCATGATTTTGTAACGCTGGATGGATGCGTTCTCATTTCTTCTTCTTTTTCTTGTCGTGTCGATTTCGAGTTGACCAACCCGATTAACCCTGGTACTTAACTGCTGTCAAAACTCTCAAGTCAAAATAGTATAAGTTAGTTAAGTCTTTATAATAAATATGTATGTTAGTCTGTAAGGTAATGTATCTATGGGCCTTTGTTTACATTAATTAACATCTACTAATGTAAATATTGCTTGAAATAAAATGATTTATTATTATTATTATGTTTTTAAGGTTATTCCTTCTCGGCTTTTAGAAACCGGCATTTCATACGTCACGGGCCTAAGCCAAGTGGACGTCCTCTTGAGCATTATTTGGAGTGGCTATAATCATTGATCCATATGTTAGTTACGTCAGTATAATAATATTTCTATGGCTATAATCGACGAATCTGTTTGTAAAAACTTACGCACTTATTATTATTAAATCATGTACTTACATACCTATACCTTATTGCCGAATTTAACATTTTCCCGGGAACAGAAGCAGCTACATTTAATAATGTTTATCTGTAATACGCTCCTGAGCTCCATTTTACAAAGCAGCGCGGTGAACTAATGACTGCCACGCGGCCAGTCACAATAATGAGACAAAAGCGAACTAATGGCTAGTGTCATTAGAACAAACGTGCAGAGAATCAGCGTATTGCTACATGATTCCATCCTTTTGGGATGAGGTAGTTTGTCGTAATCTAGTCTTAGGATAATAGCAGGCAGGTGCGATAATATCCTTCGTTATACATACATGTATAAATATAATAATGTCACGCTTACCGGATAGGCAGAGCATCGCTAGATGAGAATTTCGTTACGACTGACTATATTTTGAGGGTCATTTTAGTTAGAACGAACTATGTATTTGCCAAATGTTTTTATTGCATTCACAAAGGCCTTTTCCGCACGATATAATGTGAACATAATATTTTAAAACTTTTAAAATAACAGGTGAGTTTTGTTGAGAAGTTGGATTTTTCTTTCTTTTATTTTTGCGTTTATATATGGTTTTCTTAGCAGCATAACGCGAGAAGCCATAAAGAGATCATATCTTACTCTAGGCTAATAAGCATGAAATTCCCTAGGGTAACATCTGTGATTGCTATTCTAAACACATTGAACTCGGCGAATGTATCATTAGTACGAAATGGGCTTTCAATGCCCAGTGGAAACGATGGTCCTCCCATTTTAAAATCTGAGGTTTTGCGCGCCTTGAAGGCTGCTAAAACAGGTAAATCGCCGGGACCCGATAACATACCCATTGAAATTCTCAAGCTATTGGAAGAGGATCAACTTGACGTACTGACAGAGCTCTTCAATTACATCTATGATACCGGTAACATCCCAATTGATTGGTTAAAGTCTATGTTCATCACAATACCCAAAAAACAAAATGCCAGGAAATGTGAAGAGTACCGTATGATTAGCTTAATGAGCCACGTCCTCAAAGTGTTCTTGAACATCATACAGAACAGAATAAGACCGAAATGTGACGAACAACTAGGTGACAGTCAATTCGGATTTCGCTCGGGGGTCGGTACTCGTGAAGCTCTTTTTGCCCTCAACGTTCTTGTACAGAAATGCATGGACATGCAAACCGACGTACTGTTGTGCTTCATAGATTACGAAAAAGCATTCGATCGAGTCAAGCACCAACATCTTTTGCGTCTATTGACGGATATTGGACTCGATGGCAAGGACGTTAGGATCATCCGTAATCTGTACGAGAACCAAGCAGCAACAGTCAGAGTTGAAAATGAGGAGACCGAGGAAATCAAGATCTGTCGTGGAGTTCGACAAGGCTGTGTGTTGTCTCCGCTGCTCTTCAATATTTATTCTGAGGCAGTGATGTCTGGGGCTCTTGAGGGTCTGGAGGCCGGAGTAAAAATCAACGGAACGGTCGTAAATAACTTACGGTACGCGGACGACACTGTTCTGATTGCATCTTCTGAACATGACCTGCAAACCATTGTAAATAAGGTCAACGAGTGCAGCGAGAAGGCCGGTCTGTCAATGAACATTAGCAAGACCAAGTTTATGGTGGTTTCTAGAAACCCAGACTTACATCCTAGCATATCGGTGTCAGGGAAACAGCTTGAGCGGGTACGGCAGTACAAGTACCTCGGTGCTTGGGTAAATGAAGCGTGGGATCCCGACCAGGAAATTAAGACCCGGATAGAAATTGCCCGAGCCGCTTTTAACAATTTGAGGAAAGTTCTGTGCTGTCGTAAACTTCACATTAAGCTCCGAGTCAGGTTACTGATGTGCTACGTGTGGCCTGTCGTCATGTACGGTTGCGAAGCATGGACCCTGAAAGACGACACTACACGACGCCTGCAGGCATTCGAAATGTGGTGCTATCGCCGTATGCTGCGCATAAGCTGGACCCAAAAAGTCAGGAATGAAACCGTCCTCCAGCGCGTTCAAATGCCCCGAAAACTATTGCAGACCGTCAAAAAACGTAAAATAGAATATCTTGGCCACGTGCTCCGACACGATAGATACTCACTACTACAATTAATTATGATGGGCAAGGTAGAGGGGAAGAGGCGCGCTGGGCGCAAAAGAAAATCGTGGTTGCGAAACATCAGGGAGTGGACCGGCATTACTTCAGTCGAAAAACTGTTCCGACTTGCGGTTGATAAGACAGAGTACAAGAAGCTGACGGCCAACCTTCAGGATTGAAGAGGCACTTGAAGAAGAAGAAGGGCTTTTAGTACGACGCATAAAATAGTACCTACATTTACGTATGGAACATGAATTACAATTTGTTTAGTACTACCTGATAATGATATGATTATATTTATCGCGGTTATGGTTTTGAACAAAAAAATAACTGCAATAATATTCTGTGATGATAATTATTTATAAAAGCCTGATTGTGTAATGGATAGGACTCCTGCCTCCTATGCAGGAGGTCGTGGTTCGAATCCTACCACGTACCAATGTGTTTTCCGGTTTCCGAATTTCATATTTGTATGTTTATTCGTTGCTTTTACGGTGAAAGAAAACATCGTAAGGATACTTGCACACACCTACGAAGATTTTCTGTTGAAAGGTGTGTGTTAACTCAACTAATCCGTACTGGGCCCACGCGGTCGACTAAGACCCGATCGTCCTAAATTCAGGGTAGGCTCATGCCCATATCAGTGGGGACGTATACCTATATGAGCTGGTGATGACGATAATTTAAAAAATTAATAATTTTGGATCTAAATCCTGTAACAAAAAAAAGTCAGAACCAAAATGGCGCAATGGCGCATTTGGTTGTGGGATAAGTACACACTCTCTTGACCCTTTTTTGTAACCCTTTTAGATTAGATTTTATTTTTATTTAGCACTTAATTTTGTAAAGTATAGCATACGCACGTCTTTCCCTCGCTTTATATCTTATAAGGAAAATGGGCAAACCGACGAAATTGCATTTACGTCGTCGCCTTCGGTCGCAAACACGTAATAGCTTAGGAGGCGGTGGAGAAGAAAATCAGCTCATTTTATCATGTAAATTTTGTATTACTTTTTGCGCGGTGACCTAAATATTTTGGTAATTACATCGTGTAATGATACTTTGAGCGAGTTCACGTTTTTTAGGAGCTTGACGTTTGAAATCCTTTACTCCTGTAAAGCTGCTTATCATCACATCATCTTAGTTACCACGGCGTGTATTTCAAAGAAGTATCCTTTCTAAAGTAAACCATTGTTTCTCTGATTATATTTGAACAATGATCACAGGAAGAGCAAAAGCACAGTCACTTTTAACAGATTTTCTATAGAAATTTAAGCCATCGCGACAACTGCTGATTTTAAGCTGCACTCTCCAACGTAAATTTATATTGAAAACTTGCTCGCCTCCGCCTTAACTTTTTCTGTCATGCGTAATATAGTCTAAATTGGTATTTAATGAAATTTTGTAGATGAAATAAAACATTTTGATTATAAATGATTATTTTTACATTACAAAATGAGTTTTCCCTTCACCGCCTCTCAGACTATAAGTAAAGAGATAAATAACTTTTAGCCCAACCGTCGCTTCCCGGGAGTGCATTTCTATTTTATATATCGCATAAAATACAATCAGGATCTGGTTGGGTTGGACGTAAAACATATATATACAGATACTGTGAAAAAAAAGGAATACAGAAAGAAAGGCCATATTCTTGCGGATGTGTTTCTCAGGTCATTTTTTTGCTTTTTAGCACACATTTTCCCTTGGTTTCAATTTGCTGCTGATGATGATGATGAAGCCCTGTTATCCCTCATTAGTTTGCCAACTTAAACATAAGTTTCTAAATTGATTTGTTTGTTAACGATCATTATATACGATAGAAGAATTTAATTTCTGTAATAACTTCAAAGCATACCTATAAAAGTTAATCAAACTAGAATTATTAATTTCAAAATATTATGATCATACGATTTTGTACATTAATGTCTTCTGTGTGAATAAAACCTAATCTCTTCCGATTGTCTTCTGACTACAGCCTTAAAGTTTTGAAAAAAAAAATTGACTCTTTCATACAAAATAACTAGAACCGCTGATACCATTTGTATGGGAGTGTGTGTTTTTTTTATCTTTCGACCTTTGCTTCTCCTAGGTTGTTCAGTTTTTATTTCCCTCGTAATTTATTTTATTGCGTTATCGTTATACCTATCCAATTTCGCCTTACAAAATGGCGCCGAAGCGGATTCAATTATCTACGTAAAGGTACTTCCATACATTCGATACGAATCCTTTATACGGATCTTTACCGTGAGTTAGAAGATTATGCCTATCCTTTTCCCTCGTGAGATTGCATCCGTTCTTTCAGCAATAAAATTGTCTACTTAGCAGAAGCTGCAGAAGTCAATTCCTAAATAAAAAATATTGCATTCCATGGTTCATGTGGCTTTAAAAAAAAAACCGGTGTCATAATGTCAATTTGTTTTAAATCTTGCCAAAAGCTTTTATTTTATTATTTTTTAACTAGGCTTCACTAGTAAGTTTTTATAGCAGGTGCATAAGCCTTAGTATTTTAGCAGCGCTCTCTGTGAATGTAATGTAGGTATTTTTCACCTCTCTCACCAACGTCACTTCAAATACAATGAAAGAATTTTTAAAAGAAAACCCTTTTTACACAAATTAAGTCCCAGCAAAAGTGCACCAGCAGTAGTGTCATAATGTGAAACGTGAACCGTTTTAGCACAAAGCCAGTTTCAAGGAAAAAAGTCAAAGTAATGAGCCACTTGCTAAGTCTCGAGGTCGGACTTGAGACGTTGCAGACCGAGACTGTTTTTGTGGGTTTTTGTTGTAGTTAAGGAGGGAAGCGTAGTACTCTAAGGCTTGTATTTATAGAAGTCACTCAAATTTAATACTAGTTTTATGTACAGTTTTAAGTCACGTGTCTTACTCAGTCTAATTTTTAATTCCTACTTATGTACGCTATCACGACTCAGACTTCATCCGAGTCGCTCCCAATTTATAACAATTATAATTCAAATTTAGAACGCGGGCGAACATTTATTTTCTTTTTTTTCATGAGGCATTGATACTGGCTGATTTGCCAGTTGCATTAGCCAAATAAGTTAAAAGAAGAAGAAAAAGACTAACTCCCGATTATAAACTCGATTTGGCTGATCTGATACGTACCTGATTTGAATGTGGTTGCGTTTATAAATTAACAAGCTACTCGAGTTCTGAGTAAAAGTTTAATTATGACTTGCTCGATCGACACCCGAGTGCGGTTCTGAGTCTCGACTATAATTGCGGCCCTAAATCGGGCTAAACACGGTCCGGCATTTCACTTTGTTGTGATAGTTAATAGTTGAATTTTCAATAAATCATATGATTCAACTAGATTCATAGATATAACCTAAAAATACTTTGATTACACCAGGAAATCATCAAAAATATTATGAAAAACTGGCGTCTCAATGCCGAATTTCAACAACTGAGACATTTCTATGAGCTTAGAAACAGCAAATGTTATGTCGAATTCACTGTATAATTATGAAGAACATCATAATCAGGTTAAGGTTGAGTTCCGTGCGGAGAGCTCGTTGCCGCGGCATGTTTATAGTCAGCATTATTGCAGAGGATAAAGGGTAGGCAGAGCATCTTTAAAGGATATTAGCAAGGATATTTTAGCCACGCCTGCCTGACAAGTTTAGAGAGGGATTTTATATGAAATTAACAGTCTGTTACTACCGTTCTGTAGTCACACTTTCTACGAGTACTTTTTGTTATTCTAAAGTCCAGCATAACAATTTGCCCATATTAAGGCTCGTATTTATAGAGCGATCTCAAGATTGAGATCAATATTAAGTGCGGATTTGACAGGTAGTTTTGTACTGGAATGACATTTCTGATACGAACTCAAACTCGCTGTCAGTCTCGAGTGCTGTTTATCAATACGGGCCTAAGAATAGTCGATAATCCCAAACGTGCCGGAAGTAGCTGTAATACCATTTTACCGCCAAAATTCAATGCGGCGTGAAGTTACCAAAAACCGTTACCAGTTACGAGTCATCAACTTTAAACGCCCAGTTTGTGTGGATAATTCACAAAAAGTAAATTTTATATAACATTTACAAAACTGCAGTTTTTTTACGAGCCTTTTGTATAGTAGAGGAGAGTAGAGGTACCTTCATGAAAACCTATCCAACAAAGTACTTTTAGGGATGGGTTATCTTATCTATTAACTCTAGGTTAAGTAAGTATACTTACCTAACCTAGAATTAAACAGAGATAACAGCCGAGTATGGAGCGCTCTCAAAGCTCCCGATGGACCATCCCGCCCCGCTCATAAGTAATCTGTGACCATAGTATAAAATTACACTGAAAAGGAAAATATTCAAACTGAAGACTTTTTAAACTGGATTTGATCATAAGAAAAATACACTAAAGACGTTATTTTTGAAGCGAACAACGGAAGAACAAAATACTGAAGACTAGGCTGCATGGGCTCAAGTTCTTCGCCTTCCCCTATAATATGGGAAAACGTTAAAAAAAAAAAAACGTAGCATACTTTGTAGACCTTTGCTACGTCGTAGCAGCCGTAGAGTTCTGCTACAGAGTTTTTAGTGGTTTTCAGGAAAACTTGATTGCATAAATACTACAGATAAAGGAAATATTTTGAACCGTATTATAGCTTAACCTAGCACTTAGCTCTAAGGCCCCAATCAGTGAAGATTCGGGCTACTCGGTGGGAACGAATAATGTGGTGATGATAGCTTGACTAGGTTTTAAGAAGACGTACCATAGAGTAGGGTACATATATACATGCATAAAATCACGCCTTTATCCTTAATGGGGTAGGCAGAGCGTTAACGACCCAAACAAAGGTCATTACGCCACGTCTGACAAGTTTTGAGGGTTGTTTAAGATAGATCTGTATATTGCTGTAGTGATAGGTTGTCAGCCCATCGCCTGTATTACAATATGTATACTGAAACCCTCGAATCCCTTAGCTAATTTTTACAGCATGCCCGGGAGGAGATGCAGCTGGCACATTCTATGTTTTTCTATCGCTCCCAGTCCAGCATGGAAGAACGAGTCAGGGTATACATTTTTATTTCGTTCCTTTCGCATCTTTTGGACAACAACACATACAAGAAGGTATTTTTTCCGCCACTCATTGTAAGGAAACAATAAATTCCTTTGCAGATCATTATGGCCGCCAAAATCGGTTCATTACCCAAAGGGTACGGTAAATATCCCGCGCAGAACTGCTTCGGCCAGGCTAATTGGTTTTTAATTATGATTTAAACGTTGCAAGCTAAACAACGCGCGTTTTTTGGACGTAGTGATGGGCGTTTATACAACGTGTAACAGAAAGGGTATATGCATCGAGAAATGTGTGAATCTACCCATGAAACTGAACAACTTTCCCTAAGGAACATAGGTCGAAATACGAAAAAAATATTTTGACTGCCCATACTAAATACGCTATCAGCTGATGCATTTTGAATGAAAGGTCACAATTTTTTTTTCGTTTTTCGACCTATGTTCCTTAGGGAAAGTTGTTCAGTTTCATGGGTAGATTCACACATTCCTCGATGCATATACCCTTTCTAAAAAACCTCCGAAATTGTATGAAAGTATGGTCCAAAATGGTGAAAGTGATAGTTTACACCACTGATTTGAGAAGGCGCGGAGCAAAGCGACTTCGTCTATTCTGTGCTTTACACCGTTACTTAACAGTCTTCCCAACCGATTTTCGTTGTCGGCGGCCAATCTCCTAGGCTCGTATTTATAAAGCGATCTCAAGATTGAGAGCAATATTAAGTATGGATTTGACAGAGAGTTTTGTACTGAAATGACGTTTCTGATACGAACTCAAACTCGCTGTCACTCTTGAGAGCTGATTATAAATACGGGCCTTAGAGATCAACCGTCTGCACAGGACTTTGGTGTCCGAGTGTTTGTGCAAGACACAAGTACACACTCTGTTCTTTCAATCTCTTATTCTGATGGGACAGAATGATTGACGCGAGAGAGAAATCAGGCGCAGGACTGACTTTTTACATGCGCATGCGCATCCGACACATCTTACTCTACGGACAATCAGGTGACCAGTCTGCATTGTTCTCACCAAACAACACAAAGTTGTTGTCCCCCTCCGGGAATCGAACCCGAGACCCACGGGTCCTGAGGCCATGTAGTAGACTAGACATACACAGATAGGGTTAATGTGGTACTTTAATTATAAATTTTTAACTCATATAAAATAACTGTTATTTACATAACAGTTACACAGTTACATCATCACCACCAGACAGTAACGAAGGTTGTGATCGCGTTAACAGATTAATCAAGGGCTATTAGAAATGTTAAATGTTTGTTAATCATGGCCTAATTAACAGAACCCTTGTTAAAATTACCTTGTTCGTAATAATTATTTATGTTTACAGGGAATATCGGCAAACGTAATGTAGGACGTCCTGAAACCAAGTGGGGCGATGATATTCGTAAGAAAACAGCTGTAGTGGCCCAGGCAGACTGTTAAAACCATCACAAATAGTGCGTTTTCGTCAGGTCTGACAAGAATTAAGGGATATTTTAGAAAGAACAAACTGTTTTTTTGTAATGGAAAGTTCGTCCGTGTGTAACTTTTCCCTTTGCCAAGAACCTTGTGCCAAGAAAAAAAAAAGTGACAACTTGATTGATTTTCAGTATTTTTTTTCGTATGCATAGGTAATAGGCAAAGGATATTGTGACAGAAAACCGAACTCTATCCAAAAAATCATTTTTTTTTAAATAACTCAAAAAATATTGTATTAAAAAATCCAAAAAAATATATACCGTGTTACGCATCACAAAATCTTCGAAACTGTATATTTATTTCAGTACCTAATGAAAAATGAGGTCTTGTGGATTATCGTTGTTAGATGAAAGATACACATTACTTGGCAAATATATTATTCCGAGGGAAATCTCATTAAGCCGCGTCAAAGGCATATCATAATTATCGAACTAGTTAGTTCTTACGTTTATTTTTCGCTGGCTTATGATTATAATGCTTATGTTCTTCATCTTCCTAGCCTTTTTCCCCTATTTCACGGGGTTGGCTACCTAATCTAGGGGACTGAACGAGGGTACTGGTTTTTACACAGAGCGACTGCCATCTGAAAACAGACCCAATCCTAGATTAGGTTACACACAACCTTTAAATTTCTTCGCAGGTGTATAAGGTTTCTTCAAGATGTTTTCCTTCACTGTAAAAGCGCCGAATAAACGTATAAGTACATATGAAATTCGAAAACCGAAAAACACATTGGTACGTGGTGGGATTCGAACCACGACCTCCTGCACAGAAGGCTGCGGCCCTATCCACTACACGGGCTTCTTATGTTATTAATGCTTATTTTAAGGGACATAAATAATTCGATCGATTCCGATCGTGTTTATGCTTCGCCTTTAAATGCCTTCGTGGTCTAGTAATCTGAGCTTTGGGCTCCCGATCAAGAGATTCTGGGTTCGATTCCGACTGTCAGACGGACAGTGGAGTCTGAGTAATTGAAAAGTAAAAAAGTAAAAACTACAAAAAGTGAAAAGTGTACTGAAAAAGTAGGCATACCATGACCTGGCTTAAGTTTTACATACAGGGTGTAAGGGACAGCTTCCCGCAAACTGATATGGGTTGATTAGTTAACAAAACTGAACAACTCACGCCGCGCCAGGATGTTTCTTCAGGAAATGGAAAAAATAATGACTTTCCCATTCTCATACAAAATTACCTGTATGGGAAAAAAATCTTTTGCTGAAAGAATTTCCTGGTGAAATTTGTTTAGTTTCGTTGACTGAACAACTCCTGTTTGCTTTGGTAAGCTGTTCCTTACACACTGTATATTTTTTATGATTATTTTTTTTCATTTGCGTTACACGGGCATGACAAAAAAATCTTATCACATTTTCGCAACTAAAACCGGCCAGTCATTATCATTACATTCCAGAAACACTTTGCTAAAGCGCGTCATTCTCTCTACACTTGGCGGCGATTCGTAAACAGCTTCAACTTAACTAATATAAGTTTAGTCCTGTCACTTTCTAAAATTTGAATAAAATAGAGACAGCAACACAACAGCTGATTATAATTGTGTCAAACTGACGTATAACGCTCAAGATAAGTCAAATTAATTTGTGATGTGAAAGGGTCCCGACTAAAATGGGTTTCGTTTCGTGCATTCGATCTATGTGACAGGTTTATAATAAGTCCGTCTATACCATCCATCCTTTTCTGTTCGCTCGAAATGGAAAGTGACAGGACTAAACTTAAATAAGTTAAGTTGATTCTGTAACCGAATCGGCAGCACTGTCGGACAAAAAAAAATTGGGGCGCGCAAGCTTCGCCCGCTTTCTTTCATGAGGCCAATGGTCCGAAAAAATGACAGGTTTTATCACTAATGGGCCATACGCATTACGTTCATTAAGATTGAGGCGGCCCATTTTTTGTCCGTCAGTGGACGTGTAGTGAAGGAACACAGCTTTTGAGACAAAAGGGAAAACGTTTCGTCTGTCAGGTTGGAAAAAGGAAGTTCGGCATGTGCCAGCTGCTTCGGCCCGTATTTATAATCACCTCTTCAGACTGATAGCGAGTTTGAGTTCATATATACTATAAGAGTTCTTTTTTTCCTTTTGAGGTACGGAACCCTAACAAACAAATAAATTGGACTTTGAACCCTTAAATAGACCCGAGCATTTTGACAGTAAAGCGCCTGAAGTTTTACGTAAAGCAACGCCTGTGAGTTGAATAAGGCTTAGCATGCAGGGCGATTTTTTTCGCGCGAAATAAAATCGCGGATGGGGCGCGGGGGGGGAATTTGTATGTGGAATCTCGCGCGATTTTTTTCCGCGAGTGCGTGCACCTTCATACATCTCAGATTTCTGCGGATTTAATTCGCGCGAAAAAAATCGCCCTGCGTGCTAGGCCTAAAAGCAAAATACACATCAACACGACCAAGGAGCTTACTTTATACTAACTTTACTCAAGGCGTCTTGAGTTAAAACTTGGCACTGTGTTTTCTTGTTAAAATGGATTCTAAAGCCATTACTTGCTCAAAATGCAACATGAAAATTACAACTAGACAAATAATACCTTTTATGCATGACTTGCCAATACAATATGCACTAAAGCACGTTAGAAAGGTAACAAACATGAACACTGCAATGATTGCATATCATGCGTATGTAGAGTCAGTACTGCGTTATGGCTTGATAATTTGGGGATACAATATAGATCGACAGTTTTAATTGCTAAAAAAAATGCATAAGAGCAATCGTGGGTATCCCATCTGTTGAATCGTGTAGACCATATTTTAAAAAGCTTGGTATATTGCCTCTTCCTTCGCTTTATATTTTCGAAATGACTATTGTTTATAAAAAAAATGTGTCTTTATTTCAAAAGTCATGCGATAGAAATCCTAGAGCTGTAAGACATCCTGATTTACTTGTTTTCCACAATACTCCACGAGTCATGAAATGTGACAAAATTTGCATAACCTTTAATAAAATACCGAACACTTTAAAATGTTTAAATAAAAGATTATTTAGAATTAAATTATATGAATGACCGAGTGAAAAATGCTATTATGACATTAATAAATTGATAAAATGATAAATAATTAAATTAATTACTCAAAATATTAGATAATGATAAGATAAGACATGACATGACATAACAGAATGATTTATTTTTATTTAAAAATTACTTATTGTTTTTTTTTCAATAGGAATTTGCATTCTACTTAATAAGTAGCATGCAAATTTCTACGTAGCTAAACATGTAAGCTCTACTCAACTATGTAAACATCTCTATATACCATGTTTATGCAAATAAAGAATTCAATCAGATAAAAGAGCTTAATGAGCCGATTCCAAAAATATACAATACAGTATTTGTAAAAATATACAATACAGTACCTATTGTAAAAATATACAATACAGTATTGTATATTTTTGGAATCGGCTTATTAAGCTCTTTTATCAGATTGAATTCTTTATTTGCATAAACATGGTATATAGAGATGTTTACATAGTTGAGTAGATCTTACATGTTGTCATAGCTCTTTTATCTGATACCCCACTCAACAGTTATTCCCAGAACATGGGGCTATTGTTGTTTCTGTTGTTGTTTCTGTTGTTGTTTCTGTTGTTAATTTTCCTGTTGTATTTTTTGTTACGGATGACGAGGTCGTCGATAGGCTGGTACTATTAGAATCACTGGTATCATTAGAATCTCGAGCATCTTCTTGTAATTCGCGGTCTTCCTTCATTACTTTCACGTATTCCAATTCTTCATTATTTTGGTGTGTTACTAAATATTTTGTCAATACTTTCGGTATTCGACCTAACATCGTGCACGGTCCTTCACTATAACATAAGTAAAGAAAGAATAAATAAATTTAGTAGGTAGTAATTTATATTTTATTTAGGTTAGACCAAGCTAAGTATGAATTTGTGCGAGGGCGCTGTAAGTTGGGGGAACTGTCTAAAATATGACATTGGCAGCGGTAGACCTATCAATCACATAAAACAAGGAGTTTTTATTCTGAATGTCACATGCACAGCGAATGTTTTTAACTTGACTTGACAGCCAAGATGGCCGCGTTAGTTCCTTTTTTCGCCACTTTCATAGTTAGCTTGGTATTACTGTAAGACCCCAACACTTCAAAGTTAGAGTGAACAACATAACCACCCCGATCAGACAATTTGTATGGAAAAGCAAAAAAAAAAAAAAATTTTGCAAGAATTTCCTGGTGTTGTTTAGTTTCGTTGACTGAGCAACCCCTATCAGATTGCGGGAAGCTGTCCCTTACACCCGGTATAATTAGTATAAACTACTATAATTAGTATAGCTTACTATTGCATGGTGAGACGAGTCATCCATGGTCCATAGTACGTGTTCATACAGGCCATCCGACAGAAATTCACGTAGGTTTTATTATCAGAGCCACATATAGGCACGTAAACTCTTGGACAATCCTTACAGGCGTAGTCAAAAGGGTCTGGAAAGGTATCCTTATAAGGATAAGCTACGTTTGCTATGACAATCACTGCTATTGATGATAAGCCGATGAGAACTAGAAATAATAACAATGATTATATTGTATTTTTTTTTTGCAAGTGCTACGCTCTTGTGAGCTTAGCTTGTTTGAATCGGAACGGAATCCAATTCTTTAGGAGCAGCTGTTAAGCATGATCTCCGTAGAGTGATCCCTCCCCGCAAGGGGGCCCTTTCCCACGTGTATCCCTGTTGAGATAAAGCAATGTCTATAGTGTTAAAGGCGCTTGGCCAAGAGCGAAGCACTTGCAAACCAACTGTCATGCGGACTCTTCCGTATCTGATGAGTCGAAATGAAACAGTGGACAAGCCGATTCGTTTAGTTTTCTCTCACTTTCATCACAAAGGCCAAAGTGCCTGTAACACTAGATATTATTGTAAGTTTTTATATGAAACTGACAGAATCTTTATATACAAATCTTCTAGAGCTCCGCATCGGGGCAACGTTCCCTGAAGGGTAGCTGCGTTTCCCATTTGCACGGCCAAACTAAGACGCTGTGCAAATAAGCTGCTTGCCCTTGGATCTGACATTGTCTCGATGAGGCGCGTAGAGTGCCTTTATCCCTAAAGGGGTAGGCAGAGCAAAAATGACCTAAACAAAAGTTGTTCCGCCGCGTCTGACAAGTTTTGAGGGTTATTACAGATGATAATGTATATTGATATAGTGACAGGTTGTCAGCCCATCGCCTATGAATTGCAATACACCCTCGAATCCCTTAGCTGGTTTTCACAGCATACCCGGGAGGAGATGCATCTGGCATGGCACATTCTATGTTTTTCTATCGCTCCCAGTCCAGAAATGCATCATGTTTGACTAAGTAAGTCTAGGTACATGCATAAAAATGTCTAGTAAAAGGCGTTTTACCACTTCTGACAATGTTTGAGATTGAGGATCATTTTAATATATACGGCAAAACTTACTTTGTATCAATAATGTTGGAATCCTCATTTTTTACGCATTAATATTTTCAAATTTTTGCAGTAATTATAGCTACAGAATATTTGAACTGAAGTAGGTAGGTACCTATTAGCTACAATTTGGTTTTTAATGGCTCATCAATATTTTGATACTTTTAATTGCCAATTAGGCACTAATAAGTACTATTAATAAAAAAATATTGCTAATCGATCGTTCGGTGAAAATAATTTTAGGTCATTACTTTTTTAATTATAATTATTCGTAATTCTAGAAAATAAACAGATAGCCAAGTAATCTTTCATTTTTATTGTTTTGAATCTTGAGCATCTGACGGAACATCTAGCTCTAATATTCTTCAGTCGATATGTAGAGAGTCAACCAACTAGTTAGGGTACCAGAGCCGCTCAAAACTATACTATCTTTATAAATAAACGCCTGAGAAAACTCCATCGATTTTGTATTGTACAACACTTCAATATCGATAACCGAATAATCTACCATTTGATTACTTTCCGATAATCTATCGCTATATAAATCACATGTCAGTGCATTGCGATCGAGTTAGGTTGTAGATTGGTACGGAAGCCTCGGTGAGCGAGTCCGACTCGCACTTGACCGTAGTTTTTTTTTGAAGAAAAAATCAAGAACCCATGCATCTACTAAAATATCCTGTATTTAGCGCATTAACAACGTTGTACTTTTTAACGTTAAGATAAAAAAATAAATTTTATTATTTTGACTTTGCGATAACTTTGTTTTTGGTTCTTTAGCTACAAGCAAAACCGCGGGACGGAAAACTAGTTATTTATAATAACCTTCGCACTGAAATTGCGTCCTTGTCTATGTGATCTGCCGGATCGAATCAGCTTCAGCACCGCGTCGACACCGTCCTATGCATATGCAATGTACTGAACAGCGCTTTATTCTATTCGGATTACGAAATCAGAACGCATTTTGTTACCTTATTGGATGTCTGTGTAAGGGTCGTATTTATAAAGCGATCTCAAGATTGAGAACAATATTAAGTATGGATTTGACAGGTCGTTTTGTACTAAAATGACATTTCTGATACGAACTCAAACTCGCTGTCACTCTCGACAGCTGATTATAAATACGGGCCTAAGTACACTGAAAAAATAAAAAAATATATCGAACCGCAAAGTAAAAGACAAAAAGATTGCAAATAAAGTTACGAAGCTGTCATAGGCTCGTATTATAAAGCGATTTAAAAATTAATAGCAAATATTAAATATGTATTTGATAGGTCGTTTTGGGCTGAAAATACATTTCTGATACTAACTCAAATTCGCTGGCACTCTTGGGAGCTGATTTATAAATACGGTACCGTATGGTGAACTGTAGAATTATTTGCGTCTATTCTCATTTCAAGTTTTCAATGAAACAGAAATGTTCACGAATTACAGAACGAAACGTCAGCGGATGGATGTATGAAATGTCATGAAATGCAATCTGCAACCGGGCGAAATATTGCTGCGAGCGGCGGTCGCACTGGGCCGCATTCGCAGTAAGGATTTAATAATCCTCTTCAGTGTACAGTAGTTATTGGTTTTTCTTTTCTTCTCTGTCTTAGGGTCAGTTCACACCGGGAAGCGTCGTCGTTAAACAATGTGACAAGTTTTGAGGGTTATTCTAGATATAGATCTGTATATTGCTGTAGTGACAGGTTGTCTGTAAAATTGCAATACATTAAAACCCTCGAATCTCTTAGCTGGTTTTTACAGCATGCCCGGGAGGAGATGCAGCTGGCACATTCTATGTTTTTCTATCACTCCCAGTCCAGCATGGAAGAAATGCAGCATGGTCGATTTCTGATGTGAATTATTGACCGACCAACATTGCCTAAGTATTTAAACGAATTCCAGGGTATTTATTTTGAAGTTACTAGAATGTTGTGGAACGTTGGAAGGGGAAGACCTCGACGAACGTACCGCGATCAAATCGGGGACGTCTTAGAGAAAGGTCAGGTCAGAAGTACCCTAAACCGACGAGCGTGCATGAAAAGATTGATGAATGTAGATGAAGCGAAAGAAGTTTGCAAAGATCATATCAAGTGGAAGGATGTGATCTCTGCCTACCCCTCCGGGGAAGAGGCATGACGTTATGTATGTATGTTATGTAGAATGTAGATACTGTTACTTTGTCATAGGTGGCGATTTTCACTTATTCAGAACAGAAGTGAATTCGACCATCTCGTCCCTTCAGATGGAGTCCAAGCAGATTTTTTATCATGATTGTTTCGGTATATAGTTTGGGGTTTTGACCCTAAATGAGAGACAGATTGTCATCCATTGTCCAAAATGTTACATGATTAGCCTGTCATAAATCCTACGCTTGAGATTTTTTACCCACCAGTATCGAATAGAGAGAATACACTTACTGTAGCAGGAATACACTAACAACGAGATGAGGTGCAACAGATATATCGTTGTATTATTGCCGACTGAACAATGGCTCGTCTAGAATCCCGGTTACATTGCTGCCTTTCATTGAAGCGACAAGTATTGTGTGTTCTAGGGGTAGTAATGGTTATTGCAGTTTAGTGATATTGTATTGTCGTTTGGAGTACAATGAGATTTCACTGATTTGATGACTTTGTAGAGTTCTGCACCTAGTACTACTTAATATTCTATTCTATACTTAACTGCTATTAGAAAATTCTGACATGAAATGTTTAAATCTCTAACGGGTTTTCAAGGTTTGCAGATTGCTTAAAGTATTATTTTTATCTAAGAACGATGTCATCAAGTCATTAATGCTGTGCCTTTCCATCATCCAGCATCTGCCGGAGATTGACTTAGGGCAGCAATACACCTTTAACATTCGGTGGCGGAACCTTCGGCGGCCGTACCTACGGTCGTATACGACATACCAATCCGCCAACCGAACAGTCGTTTTAACGCGGATTCTTGTTCGGCGCGCTGAATTACGATCAATAATATGGCGCTATATAAGGAGTTATGGTAATACAGGGTGTTAAGGGTATATTTTCTGGTATTCTTCTTCTTCTTAAAGTGCTGGGCACTTTTCTGGTATAACTTTTGTAATATTTTTATAAAAATTAGTAATCAAAAGATATACGCGAGGATTTAGTAATTTTATTTTTTTGCAATCAGCCCAGTGTATAATGCTTACTTAATTTAGTGGCTTTCAAAAGTAAAAACACAAAATGTGAATTGGGTACTTGACTGGGTAGCTTAAAAAATTCAAAACGTTTATACTTAAAACTGATGGCTAAAAATATTGTGGATTTCATTCATCATTTAAAAAAAAATGCACATTTCGATTTTAACAATAGAATTAAAAGTATATAAGTTATTGATTTGATTAGTCAATATTTACTAAAATGTGACGTCATAATTTACTATTTTCACACAAAAAAGCGTTTTTGACATTTCATAAAAAGTTGCTGATTTGACTAGTTGGAAAGTAGCCAATTCCTATTTCTATGTTATCGTTTATTTCAAAGCCTATCGCGATTTAAAATTTAAATGTGCTTACCTATTTTGGAATTCTGTCTGTGTTTGTTACTGGAAGTTGCCAAATTTTGCATAACTAATTTTCGACTGTGCATTCGTTTACATGCCTAATTGGTTGAAAAAGTTTCACAGGTTTCCAGGTTTAGCAAGATAAATAAAGTTTCCGAACGAAAAGAGATAATTAGAATTGATACACAGAATTTACCTACCCTTAGATTGCTTAAAATTTAGTGAAGTAATACTACAAATGACCCAGTTATACAAAAATAAAAATATAAAAAAATTTACATAGTGACGTAGAATCACACTCGAAAATAGATATTTTAGGTTATGATTCTGCCCATGAAACTAAACAACTTTCTTCAAGGAACATAGATCGAAATACGAAAAAAAAATTGGCCCTCCCATACAAATGGTGTCAGCGGCTCGAGTCAATTTGTATTGTATTGGAGGGCCAATTTTTTTTTCATATTTCGACCTAATGTTCCTTGGGGAAAGCTGTTGTTCAGTATCATGGGCAGAATCACACCCTTAAATATGGTCAGCTATTTTTTTTACTCCCGGTTTAATGCATGGGGGAACATGGGGAAGAAAAACAAACAGATATTTAGTCATTTAGTCGTAGCCTTGGGTCGTAGCACATTGCTACAAGTACTACGCCGTAGCAAAATATTTAAATAAGTAGGTAGACACAAAATCTATCCGCCGTGGGTATGCAATACATCATGGATATTCAGTCACCAGTGAAGAAGACTTAGGCCCGTATTTATAATCAGCTCTCAAGAGTGACAGCGAGTTTGAGTTCGTATCAGAAATGTCATTCCAATACAAAATGACCTGTCAAATCTGCACTTAATATAGCTCTCAATCTTGAGATCGCTTTATAAATACGAGCCTTAATACTAGTGTAATAATGTCTGAATGTCAATTGTCTCCGGAGTAAATGTCAAATCTGCATAATTTTGAGTTAGGCAGGAATCGCAAACAATGCTACTTACCGACAATAAGGATGGCTAACAATCTATAATGATCTAAGATTGGAAGGGAGAGAACTTAGGCTCGTATTTATAAAGCTATCTCAAGATTGAGAGCAATATTGAGTGCGGATTTGACAGGTGATTTTGTACTGGAATGACGTCTCTGATAAATAAATAAATAATAAAAAAAGAACTTTTATTTCGGGTACAAAGTCCCGTAAAATACAATACAATTACAAGAATGCAATTATACTTAGGCCCGTATTTATAATCAGCTCTCAAGAGTGACAGCGAGTTTGAGTTCGTATCAGAAATGTCATTCCAGTACAAAATTACCTGTCAAATCCGCACTCAATATTGCTCTCAATCTTGAGATCTCTTTATAAATACGAGCCTTAGTTATAAAAACAATGAATTAAAATTAGATAATTATTAAAATGTTTCACTAGTAATTACTCACACAATTACTGAAACTTAAATAAAATAAACTAAATAATTTGTCATTATTACACAATCAAAATAGTCAAAAACAAACACGTAGCCCCCACTAGGATTCTCTGTATCGGGGTGCCATGGACATACACAGAAACATCTACAAAGAACACCCAGACCCAGAAACAGACATTTAAATTCATCATTCAAATGACTGCCCCGGCCTTGAATCGAAACCGGAACCCGTGTCAGACGTGGCAGAACGACCTTTGGGTCATTTTTGCTCTGACTACCCCATTAGGGATAAAGGCGTGATGTTATGTATGTATGTATGAATAGATGATTCGTCACATTACAGGATACTGTGTATAACCCGTCAGGCACATCATTCAAATTAACCCGTAGCACAATATCGTGTTCCGTCGTCGTTGATTGACGGACTGAATCAATCGCAAGCCATTCATAATCGGATTACGGATAATCGATTCGATTATCGAGAGGTTTCCATTTTTATGTACGGGAAGGATTATGATCGACAATGGGTTTGCTTTTTAGCTCAAAGCAGGTGCAGATTTGGGAAGATTCAAGTGAAGATATGGGTAGAACAAATACCAGGAAATTAAGAAAAATGTTTTGCCCATTCAAAATTACCATCTTGATCAGGCAATTTGTATGGGGAAGCCAATAATATTTATTATTTCCTGAAAAAAAGTTATGTTCTTATTTTGTTGACTGAGCAACCCCTAATCCCTATCAGTTTTCGAGAAGCTATTTCCTTACACCCCATACAATTACTTATCTTATCTTATCTTATTTAGCCTGGGTCGTCCCACTGCTGGGCAAAGGCCTCCCTCTTCTCCCTCCATTTTTCCCTGTTTTGGGCTTCAAGTTGCCAGTCTTTTATAAAAGCGTCTAGCTCGTCGCGCCACCTGCGACGGGGTCTTCCACGGCGTCGTCTTGTGGTTGGTGGTTTCCACAAAGTGCTTGTTTTTGCCCACAGTTCTTCTGGCATACGGCAGACATGACCAGCCCAATCCCACTTCAGCTTGGCTGCTGCTCTGGCTGCGTCAGCAATTTGAGTTTTGGAGCGTATTATGGTATTCCTGATCCGATCAATCAGCTTCAGGCCTAGCATACTACGCTCCATAGCTCGCTGGCAAATCTTAAGGCTGGACCTCTGTGCTTCCGTCAAAGACCAAGTCTGAGCACCGTAGGTGAGGATCGGGAGAATGCATATGTCCATGAGTTTTCGTTTAAGTGAGAGTGGTAGGTCGCTCTTCATGTACTCTTTCATGGACCAATAGCTTTTCCAGGCATTATCGATGAGTTTAATTTACCATACAATTACTGGAAAAGTAATAAATAATTCCTACATCCCAATATTCCCAATTAACTGGAAGCCAGATAATCGTATTCTTGCAATGATTTAATCGCAGCTCCATTTCTTAATCGGATTATTAATTTAATTAAATTGATATCGTGCGGATTAACCTTATAATTGAAACCAGCCTAAGGCTAAGTAACTAATTGATTCATCATCAGCCACAACAGTCCACTGCTGGACATGGGCCTCCCCAAAATTGGGGGAATATGCCATACTCACCACGCTTGGCAGGCGGGTTGGTGAGCGCAGTAGAAGTTTTCCATTCACAGGGAACGCTGCTGCCCATTCCCTAGATTTATCCTTAAGTCGCCTTTTACGACACCCGCAAGAAGTGATGGGGTGATGCTATTCTAACCCGGCACCACACGGCGGGCACTAATTGCTTGATGTGTGATAATTGCAATATCTTGAATGTAATAAGAAAAGTGAAAGTAAAATACTCTTGAACTTTAAAGACAGTTTAAGTGGACGAAACGTGGTTAAATTTTTATAGGTAGTTTGTTTATACCACATTTATATATTGAATATGCCACATTTCTTCGCGCCACTAAACATAACAATTTTTGTTTCCGCACCATTAACATCTCTTTCTTTGAAAATCTATTCTATTTTCACCACGGGAAAATAACACATTCTTATAGATAAAGAAACTCATTTAATAACAGCCATAACAACAACACAAGGTGTAAAGCTAATTCTAAAAAGGTGCTCATATATTTCTTAATCGTTTAACTAAAGTTGGACAATTAGAAGTCAAAATATCTTACACTTAAACACTTTATGATGACACCCACAAAGGGACACATAACTTGGAGCAGCCTCAGCAAATTATCAACATAATCTCGAAACACATTTTGTCGAAACACATACCATCGAATGACAAAAAGGCATATGAACAATATTTATGTCTTTTTTTGGCGTTGAGATTATTCTTGATTCTAGTTTGGAGATGACCGAGACAGGTGTCAATAATACAGCGAACCGAATTTGACCCAGCAGCATAGGAATATTATTTATTCTTATGCCAGCAAGCAGACAGACAAAATAGAGCGAAGTTATATATTTTTTGTTAACAAGTAGGACATTCAAACTGCAACCTTTCTAGGAAATGAAAATCGATAAATTGATCTAAATGGCATGTATCTCAGAAAACTACAAAACAAAGTAATGAATCAGTTTTCAACCCGAACTCGAACCCGAAATTATCATTGTTCCCTAAGACTCCTTCGAACCCATGAACCCTGGTGTCAGAGATTTTTAAACCGCCTCTCAAATGTTTAAGTGAGACTTCAACTAGAACACAGGCATTTCGAGAAAATGAAATTCGTCAAAATGTAGAATAAAACAACTGACTTCCCAGAAAACTACAAAACAACGCAGTGAAGCAGTTTGTCACCCGAAATCGGTGCCAAGGATCTTTACACTGAAACTCAGACCAAGTTCACGCAAGTTGTATAGTTGTTAGACCGTAAATGGTTACGTGATGAGAAACGTTCTCGTATTAGTTGATATTATTTCAGTTATGGTAAACAACACTGGTTTGTGTTTCACTTCACTGAATCATTGGACTTGATTCAAATAGCCTTTTACTCATACCGGGTGTAAGGGACAGCGTACCGAAAACAGATACTTAGGGGTTGCTCAGTCAACGAAACTAAACGATTTTCAACTGGAAATTCTTTCAGGAGATAAAAAAATAATTTCTTTCCCATACAAAATGACCACCTCGATCAGACAATTTGTATGGAAAGGATAACTTTTTTTTTCGTTGAATGAGCAACCCCTTTCAGTTTCTGGTTGGCTGTCCCTTACACCCGGAATAGTTACCTATCACTTTGTGAGGTTTCCCTAGTTTGTAGTTATAAATAGCGTTGTCTGAAAAGAAAAAGGATCCCGTGCTTCGAAGGGGAAGTTTAGCCGCTGTGTTGGTCGTCACACAAACCAAGTCAGAGGTCTAATTGGCTGTTACCAAGCTGTTACTCAAAGGCGGTATAAAAACTCTGACACCAGGGTTCGTCGAGTCGTTTATTGACTCGAAAACTCACTCGATAATATTTGGCCCTCGCTCTGAGGCTCGTATTTATAATCAGTTCTCAAGAGTGACAGCGAGTTTGAGTTCGTATCAGAAATTTCATTTCAGTACAAAACGACCTGTCAAATCTTAATATTGCTCTCGATCTTGAGATCGCTTTATAAATACGAGCCTGAGGCTCCACCCAAGACACCAATTACGTGTGATCATTCCGTATGTTCTATTCAATATTAATAATAATAGTCCTCCCAACCGATTTTCGATGATGGTGGCCAGTCTCCCAGAGATCGGCCAACTGCGCGGGACTAGTTTTTGGTGCCTAACTGTGACACCACACCACAGAGAAATCTCTCGCAGGACCGACTAGGTATTTAAATGCCATTCCGACAGCATTCTTCATTTCAGATCATCTTACTTTTCGGACAATAGGGTGATCAGCCTGCAATGTCCTAACCAAATTAGAAACAACAACACAAAGTAATTGTCCCAGAAATCAAACCCGTCTCCGGGGCTGAGGGCTCAGACCACTAGACCATGGAGGCAGATGTTCAATATTACGAATTTAAAAGAGCAAGAAGCGTCGCGTCCCTACTAGTCAAAGCGTCTCATTTCCGAGCGGGAAACCGCGCGCGACCCGCTTACTTGCAAGGTCGGAGAGTGAATTCCTGTCATAGAGTAGGTATTAATCGTAGAAGCGACAAAGACACTGTAAAGGCTTCGAGCCAATTGCAGAGGCTGAACATCACACTATACCTACAAGTTAGAAAGCAAAAGAAATATGTTGTTTTTATACTCGCACGGCGCGAATTCTTGCAATAACAAGTTTTTTTTTTCAGGAACATCTCTGATGTTAGAAAAGTGACTTTCAACAGTTTTAGTGTCGTCCGAGTGGTCAGAACACAAGTGCACTCTCTATTTCTTCAATATCTTACATAGATGGGACAGATTGACCGAAACGTCTAGATATAAATCAGGCGCAGGACTATTTGCGTGCCCATCTGACAGCATTAATCTTACTGTTCGGACTGCAATATCCTAATTAACTAGAAACAACAATTCAAATTAATTGTCTCCTGCCGGGAATCAAACCCGGGACCTCAGCGCCGAAAGCCTGCGGCTCAGACCTCTAGACCACAGAGGTGATAGGTGATACAAAAAGCAGAGAATGCGTGTAGCACCGAATGTTTAGCGCGAACGTTTGATTAGATGTAGATGTTTAGTTTACATTGCCGCTTCTGTAAAACACATTTCCTGTTACTCTATGTCCTGTCCCATTTATATGGATGAAATATTTTCTTGGCAACGCCTTAGTTGTAGTTTGGTTCACACTCAGTTTGTCCCCTAAATGGTTGAATTTAGTTGGGAATTGACTTACTTTACACGATATTATCTTGATTTATGGCCTCTGAACTCAAGCAAGCGTAGTTGTGGATTTTGTGTCGTATAATAATTGAATAAATACTTCCATGCTAGACTGGGAGAGATAGAAAAACATAAAATGTGCCAGCTGCATCTCCTCCCGGGCATGCTGTAAAAACCAGCTAAGGGATCCGAGGGTTTCAGTGTATTGCAATTTAGGCGATGGGCTGACAACCCGTCACTATAGCAATGTACAAAATAATCTGTGATAACCCTCAAAACTTGACAGACGTGGCGGAACGACCTTTGTTTAGGTCGTTTTCGCTCTGCCTACCCCATTAGGGATAAAGGCGAGATTTTATGTATGTATGTAATAATTGAAATATGCGAAACTTAAATAATATTTTCGGGATGAGTTGCCAAGTATAGTAGTCTTCTCCATGTTGGACTGAGAGTTATACTTATAATTATGTTTTTGTAAGTAAATATGTAACTACGAAACCCTACATATGGGCGTGTCCGACACGCTCTTGGCCAGTTATTTAAATGTGTAAACTATCAATAATCTGAAAATAGAGCCTCCATTATCCTACTCAAACTTCCATCCAACTATTTCCGCAAAAATGTTCCCACATTGAAACGAACGAAAGAAATATGACATCGAAAGTAATTTTTCTTTCAGGAACTGAGTGAGAGCAGTCACGTACTCTCACAATTGGGTATATCAGTCGCAGCATTATGATGAAATCGGTTTTTTAATAAAAAAACTAGGATTTTGATCAAAACCCGCACTTTGACAAAATACTGGTCATACCTATTTTAGGAAAAAATCTAGGATTTTGTCATAGTCCGGGCTTTGATCAATAATTGAATTTTTGTTTAATGATGAAATTAATATCTGTTGCTATTTTATATTTGAATAAATCAATAGAGATATTAAATACCTATTTTTTTTATGTTGTAGTTTTTCATTATGGTCGAGTTTCAAATATAAAATAACAACCGATTAAGATTTCATCGTAAAAAAAACAATTGATCAAGTCGGACTTTAACAAGATCCTGGTTTTTTTAAAAAAAACTGGATTTCTCAGGATTATGTCAAAGTCCTAGATTATTCTCTTGACAATGACCAGTATTTTGTCAAAGTCCGGGTTTTGATCAAAATACTAGTTTTTTGATCAAAAAACCGATTCCATCATAATCCTGCGACATATCCAAGTTTTATTTGAATAATGATGTCTCTTTCAAACTCTATAAGTTATAGGACTGTGATTTTTGACAGTATTTCCCTTGTCATATTAGTTGAAAGTTTCTTTAGTGGTTTCGACGTCTATTTGTTAAAGTTGGAGTAGTGTTCGAGACAAATTAAATTATTATTTGATGGCACTTGATGTGTAGATAAACTTTTTATTTGAAGATTTATCATATTATTCGTAGATGTACTAAATTCAGTCAAGTTAGGTATCGCCACGTCTGACAAGTTTTGAGGGTTGTTTAAGATAGATCTGTATATTGCTGTAGTGACAGGTTGTCAGCCCACCCAGTAAAGTGACGTACTATGGAAGGAAAAATACTGATACGTTCATCCACTTTACGTGTATATTTTGTTTGCGTGTAGGTTTGTGTTACACTGGTGATGAGGCCGAGAATTATAATATTTACATGCGAAACTAAGGCTCGTATTTATAAAGCAATCTCAAGATTGAGAGCAATTATTGAGTGCGGATTTGACAGGTAATTTTGTACTGGAATGACATTTCTGATACGAACTCAAACTCGCTGTCACTCTTGAGAGCTGATTATAAATACGGGCCATAGTTTTAATATACCGGGTGTTATAGCAATGTATATCCACTTGCCCGTTCACAGTGATATGGGTTCCGACACCTGCGTCTTTTGGGTTCTGGGTCACCTAGTTAAGGCGCATCGCATATTGAGTTCATATTTTTATTATAGCTCATTTCATGTAGGTTTTTAAAGCAATTAAAAATTCTTTCGGTACAAATTGATCGCACTCTGAGATATTTTTTCGTCCCTATAACACAACATTGTCTTAAAAGTTTTCATGGAAAAATTGGTCTCAGGACGCATTTTCCAGATAAATCAAACTCACTAAGTAAATAGTTCAACTCAAACTATTCCACTTGAGTTCATGGTCGACTTGTCATACCAGTAAGTAATCATACTTGATGCAAGCTCAACTTATGATCAATTTGTAATAGAGAAATCATTGAAACGACGCAATAATAAACTTCTTTTTCTTGTCGTGTTGGAATCGAGTCGATCGACCCGATGAACCCAGGTGTCAGTTTTTAAACCGCCTATTAGCACCACTATCGAAGACAGCGAACGTGCCTTCTGAAGCACACAATCTTGTATTATTTTCAGACAACCAAGTGATTCTGCCTAGCTAGCCAAACTGGAGAAAATCTCACAAAATGATAATTTGACAAATATCAACTTTGTGTTCCCCCTGGGAATCAAACCCAGGGCCTCCGGTTCGGGAGCCCATGGCTAAGACCACTAGACCACGGAGGCAGTTACAAATCATTGAAACGACGCCACAATAAACTTGCGTCCGAAACTCAATGTATGGAGGCCCTTATTTTCACCCATTTCTATGTCAAATGAGATTAAGTTTCCGCAATGAACCTGAATTTCTTCCGGCTATATCAAATTTAACCCTTACCTACCTATAGTACTTCCGGTTTTAATACAGTAGAAATTATTATTATAAATTTAGATTAAATAATGTGTGTAGGAACAGATTAGCTTTACTTTGCTTTATCCACTAACACCAATGGGCTTCTCGAATAATTTCACGGATTTATGAACAAAAAAATTCAACATCTCATCTTCGCAGCTTAGAGTCTGCTTAAACTGAAACTAAAGTGCGATTTACAGCTTTATCCTTTAAGTGTACCTACCCCCTTAGGAAGGCGTCAGAAGAGAGGCTTTCAAGAATGGCCTTTGAAGGCGTTTAAGAATTTTTATAAGGATTTTGTTGGACAGCTTTGCAAAAGAGTAGAAATAAATAGAGACGCTTTCTTCGTTAATTCAGTACGGCTACACAATGAACATTAATTTTAGCATATTTTAACATTATTTTAACATTAATTTTAACATTTATAACCGGTCACAATAACCATGCTGGACTGGGAGTCATAGAAAAACATAGAATGTGCCAGCTGCATCTCCTCCCGGGCATGCTGTAAAAATCAGCTAAGGGATTGGAGGGTTTCAGTATTGTAATTTAGGCGATGGGCTGACAACCTGTCACTATAGCAATATACAGATCATAATAACCCTCAAAACTTGTCAGACGTGGCGGAACGACCTGTATATAGGTCGTTTACGCTCTGCCTACCCCATTAGGGATAAAGGCGTGATTATATGTATGTATGCACAATAACTTGGCGCTCAGGTTCGGTGCGAAAAAAAAGCATCAACAAGAACTTCACATTGGATTTTGGCACATTATTATGCAAGATTGACTTATAATATAATGTGTAGTTAGATAATATTTGTATAATGGTATTAAGAAAGAAAACGGAACTTAATATACAGTTAAAATAACAACATAAGAACAAATTAAAAACTAAGTTAAACAGTATTTACAATAATTTAATGGGTCACTTAAACAACCCGCCCCGTGTCGCCCCCGACACAAAGGACAAAGGGAATTGCGATCGACAGCCTTTGAGTCTATTAGGTATTATAGGTAATACTAGAAATACCATAAAAGTTATACAAACCAAAATAAAAGAGGCAATTTTACTTATTTACATTTAAAGTCAAATTCAGCATCTTCCTTTCTAAACATTTGAGTCACGGGTCTGCATAATAAAACCACTGAAAATTTTATCTTTAGACTACGACTGACGACCGCGCATCTCTCTGACATCCATATTTTATTCTGTGTGGCCGTTTGTTTATTTTTTAAGTTTTAATATAGTTTCTGTAGCAGTCATCTGATATACAACGTGTAACAGAAAGGGTATATGCATCGAGAAATGTGTGAATCTACCCATGAAACTGAACAACTTTCCCTAAGGGACACAGGTCGAAAAACGAAAAAAAATAATTGAACGTCCATACAAAGTGCATCAGCTGAAAGCGCATTTAGTATGGGAAGTCAAATTTTTATCTTTTATATATAATCTTTAAAAGTTACTCAATGAAAATTTGTGTCAACAATCGAGTTAAATAAAAACATCACGTGTTCAACACATGGCTAGTGAACATAAAAATAACTAGCTCAAATAGGATTTTTATGACGCTAATAAAATCTAGATTAATAGCTAAGCAGATGAAAAACAGATTTTTTTGTGGCAGATTTAATTTGAAAAATTCTGTCAATAATTCGAGTTTACATATACCTAATCAACCTTTTTTGGAAATGGAATCATCTCGAATTTTTATAATAATAGGTACGTAACACTTTTTTGCCACGGTTTATCTATACCGGGTGTAAGGGACAGCTTCCCGCAAACTGATAGGGGTTGCTCAGTCGAACGAAAATGAAAATTCTTTCAGGAGGTAAAATTTTTTCTTATATCCTATACAAAATTACCTTGATCTAACAATTTGTATGGAAAAGCAAACAATTTTTTTCTTTTCCTGGTGATAGTTGTTCAGTTTCGTTGACTGAGCAAAGTGAGCAACCCCTATCAGTTAATTATAAAGAGGAAAGATTTGATCTTTGTATAAATAAACTCAAAAACTGCTAGGCTGATTTCAAAAATTCTTTCACTCAGGCTACTTTTTACTAGAGAAAAATATCTGATTTCCACGGGAAAGCTCAGTTAAAATAATTTTAGTTCATTCTTATTTTATTAAAAAACAAATAACCCTAAAAATATAAAATGCAACTTTAAAAAATATAAACCGAGTGTAAGGGACAGCTTCCCGCAAACTAAACTACGAAACTGAACAACTTTTTCAATTTTTTTTTTCGGTAATTGATAAAAATATATCTTGGCTTCCTCATTCAAATTGTCTGATCGATATGATCATTTTATATGAGGAAGTCAAAGTATTTTTCATTTCATGAGAGAATATTCTGATTACCGAGCAACCCCCATCAGATAGCGGGAAGTTGTCCCTGACACCCCATATTTTGTGAAAACAGGTGTCGCAGTGTTATGTCTCCTGTGCTGTCTCTCGGTGGAAGCGCAGCGTCCCGGAAAGGACAGACCCGGGGGACGTCCCGGGGGACGTCCCGGGGGACCCAATGGTCGGCCGATCAGGGGGAGGGGGAGGGGTCAAATAAAAATGGTCGGCCCGACTGACGTCCCTGAACCATACAACGGCCGTTGGACACACTCAATCAGCTATAAAGGCTCAGATCCTCCGTTCAAAGCTGATAGGCCTCGTTTCCACCTCTTACCGATTAGGATGGTCATTCCACCGATTAGGTTTGGAGGGTTGGCCCGCAAGTGTGACGACTGTCCGAATGTGTACTTTCCTGTGTGTTCCAGCGCTAGGATCACTTATCAAAATTCATGTTTCTTCTTTTGTCACAAGTTAAAGAACGCCACTTTGTATTCCAGAGGCGTTTGCTTGCATTACTAAAACCGGTGATTCGTACAAATAAATAATAATAATGTTAAATTTTTTATTTGTGTTTTTGCACTTAAAGTGCTTTTTTATTTCTAAAATATGTTAAACAACAAATCAAAAATTTCAATCGTCATATTATGTAACTATACTATTATAGTATAGTTACATATAGTTGTAAAATTATATGCAAGATGTCGCTAGTGTCCACTCAAAGACGCTCTCAACAGATCAACAATTTCACCGCTCAGGAAGAGAACCGTAGTGGCCTAGTTGGTTATGGCGTTGGGACGGTTTTCCAAAGACGCAGGTTCAAATCCTGTCTACGGTTGAAATTTTTGATTTGTTGTTTAACATATTATTTTGGAATGTTACTTTACTATGGTATTCTTTTAAATGCCCTAGGCGCAACAAACAAGCACTAGGGCCCGTATTTATAATCAGCTCTCAAGAGTGACAGCGAGTTTGAGTTTGTATCAGAAATGTCATTTCAATACAAAACGATCTGTCAAATCCATACTTAATATTGCTCTCAATCTTGAGATCGCTTTATAAATACGACCCTAGGTAATTGTACAGTAGGCTGCAAAAGTGCCAATACCGCCTGCACACATTTTAAAATATTTTATTTAAGATTCGGATGTCTTAACTAGTACTACTACAATTTTTTGAAACAATTTTATTAAAATCATATCACACTTTTGTGTAAAAACTTCAATCGTTTACGGTGGTGGTGTGATGCTATTTTGCAGCCTACTGTACAGTCAACCAAGGAACCCGAGGTCCTCTAAACCAGGGCTCCTCCAAACCCTATTAGGGCTCGTATTTATAGAGCGATCTCAAGTTTGAGAGCAATATTTAGTTTGGATTTGACAGGTCGTTTTGTACTAAAATGACATTTCTGATACAAACTCAAATTCGCTGTCACTCTTGAGAGCTGATTATAAATACGACCCTAAGTATTCCTATGTGTTTACTGTTTAGGTATTTTATTTGTAATTGCACAGTTCATCAACTTGCACATTATACGAAATGTCATGATCATGACATAGCATAAAATTTAACTGCCTCCATGGTCTAGTTGTCTGAGCCATGGGCTCCCGATTCGGAGGTCCTAGGTTCGATTCCCTAGGGGGAAACACAAAGTCGATATTTGTTAATTTATCACTTTGTGAGATTTTCCCCAGTTTGGTTAGGACATTTCAGGTTGAAACAGCTGATTTTCCGAAAATAAAAAGGATTCCGTGCTTCGGAGGGCACGTTAAGCCCTTTGATGGTGACCGTTACACAAAACCATGTCAGAGGCCTATTAGTTGTGCTATTAGGCGGTTTAAAAACTCTGACACCAGGGTTCATGGGTCGATCAATTCGAAACCCACACGACAGAAGAAGAAGAAGATAAAATTTACCCGATAAAACTTCATCGCCTTAGAGCGGCCCTGGTACTGGTACATTATTCTACATTTGGTCGTCAATTCAGCTTGTAAATGTCTTTTGCAGGACGTAGGTCTCCCCCAAGGATTTATCAAGCTGTTTCGCGACTTTCACCAGATATTTAGAAATAGTACTTTGTTTATCGAGGGGAGAACATGACCGAATCCTATGAGGGTGTAGTTTGAGGCCCGAAGCGCAGCTGAGGCAGAGGCGCAGCAGGATTATGTAGCTTATGTATTCAGATGTTTTAAACAGCATTTCTCATTGTGTATTTCTACTTTAAAAATCTTAAAAGATAATTTGGTTCAAGTTGTAATACTCATTGATGCTCTGTTAGTAATAAAAGCGTGACTATTATGGACATAGTTCTATCTACAATGCACTTCGCTTAAAGCCACATCCCAGTTATCGGTAGTTCACACTTGGCGACACACTCATTCTATACAGGGGCGTATTCAGAAAATGGGCATCATTTATTGCGACCACTTTTTTAACGATAATTGAAAGTATTGAATGTACGGAAATAAAATAAAGAAAAATCATTCAATAAAATTTTAGGTCCTTACATATGAAGTTGCCGATACTCAATACTGGCAACTATGAAAGAACGGCAGTTTCATAATGTAAGGATTCAATATTTTGGAAATTGACAGCTATTTTATCCAATTATTTTAAGTGACAGAAATTCAATTAAAATTTATCCAATCAGGATGATATAATTTTTACCATCATTATTTAATATAATTATCCTTATTTATTGCACGTTTTATGACCTGTTAGACAAGTGTCACTTTATTACTTCGTCGACTAAACATTCTATCCCAAGTTAGACTGCACGCAGCAGCAGCAGATTGAAGCAGTTATTACTGCAGCTATACACGAAAAAAACTGTAAGAAAATCAATGTAACATAACATATATGCTATCTATTATCAAGGAAAAGAAAAGACAATTGCATCTGTACAGTTTTTCGTGCATTCCTGCTGCTGCTTCGTACAATCTAACTTGGAATAGACTTAAGGTATACAAATGCAGATAATAGATAGACCTCAGCGTTCCCTCCCTACGGATATAATACTATTATAGCAAACACCATCAAGGTGAGGAGGTCTGTAATAAAATGACTGAGATAGATTGTTTAAATATTTGAAACTACGCAAATAAGTTAAAAGACGCCTGCGTCTGTTTTTACGAACGCATAACAAACCCCCACGCTTCAATGTTAGAGTGAACAGACATCTTTTGGGTGAGCTCGCTCCATCGTCGACTCCGTCTCTGTCGCCCACGACCTAGACTAGAATCTAGAGAAAATCCATTTCCAATAAATAAATGGAACTGCCTCAGCTCAGTTTGCCTCAGTTCGGGCCTGGTTTAACGAAGACAACGAAGTATGTTCACAAACTAGACTTGCTCTATTAGCGACATTTTGGAGCTTCACACTTAGTTGGCGTGAATATACTGAATAATATACTTCCTGCAACCTAATGGCCTTTCTTGATGGAAGGAGATATTGGGAACACAACTTAACTAATATAAGTACATACTGTCCTTTTCTATCATAAGAGAAGAGAAAGGGATAGCTATAGTTTTAGTTAAGATTGAGTTTAGTTGTGTTCCTCACCGAGTACCTAGATAGCATTGTCCCTCGGTCAAAGAAGATTATAAACTTGAATGAAGATAAATAACTATTTCGCGATATTATCATTGTGAAATTATGTTTTCTTACTCTTCGGTCCTTTTGTATTAGAGAGGAAAAAAACATATCGTTTATACCAAAGCCTGAGCTATGTAAGTCAGCCTTAAAGGTACCAATCCAAGTTGGACTGCAGGCAGCAGCAGCAGATTGCAACAGCAACTGTTCTCTAAAACCTGTAAGATATAGCTGTGACGTATGCGATTTTTATGGATTTTAGTTACCTAGATTATTAAAACTTTAATAGTGAATTTCCAAAATTAGGTAGCCGACCCAGTGAAATACAGGACGGGACAAGGCTAGGGAGATGATGATGATGATGAGTGAATTTCCAAAATATTGATACCTACATTTTGTTTCACAGCAATAATTTTCTGCCGCTGCGTGCAGTCCTACTTGGAAAAGTACCTTCACACAAACTTGGCTGGACACAACCGTGTGTCTAGATCTGCAGAAACATTGTTCACTGGGAAACAGCAAGCCGGACTATCAGTAAAGATTCCGCTGTGGCTGAGTTACAGGCGAAAGTTTGCCTCTTAGGGATGCCGGTTGAGACAACGGCGACTTGGAATCTTGTTGTTTATGGAATATACAAAAAGTTGTGAATGCTTCTGTGCTGGACTAGGAGCGATAGAAATACATAGAATATGCCAGCTGAATCTCTTCCCGGGCATGCTGTAAAAACTAGCTAAGGGATTCGAGGATTTCAGTATATTGTAATTTAGGCGATAGGCTGACAACCTGTCACTGCAGCAATATCTATCAAAAATAACCCTCAAAACTTGTAAGACGTGGCGGAACAACGTTTGTTTGGGTCGTTGACGCTCTGCCTACCCCATCAGGGATACAGGCGTCATAGTTTGTATGTATGTTGTGAATGGCTTTTGGTGCATCCTCGGTGCAGGCATTCACCCATGGACGCCAAATGCTCTTTACATACGAATGCTCGCAGTGACGACGCACCTTTTGAATATAACTTGAAGGGTGTTTCTACGTGCTTCAAGTAAAAAAGTAAATCTTTGAAAAAGATTGAATTTTTTTGAGGAAGTAGGTACGAGCACTTTTTTGTTTCCGAATTGTCGCATACTGGATAGATGTCTACCTTTGGTAACTATCATATTTATTTATAGAGTTGCATCTAAATGTCTGACCTGATTTTAGCGAAAATAGGCGAGGATATCGGCAACATTTTCATCGTGGGAGTTCTTCCCATGTTTTTCCTCAACCCTCTGGGCGAAAAACTAGTAAATATATAAAAAAAAGAACTGCCCTTAAAAACACACAAGGCACTATAGCTTCGACCTTTGATCGGACCCTTGGCAGGGCGAGCATTCGAGCATAAAAACCTTCGGGTCTCACACTTGACCAGGCCTATGCATATGGAAAAAGGTCATTTCATAAGTTATTCAAATTCACTCCATATCGCGGCAGGATTTATAGAAAGCAGAGCTTAGTGGGCTTGCTCTAGCGTGAATGTTCTATTTTTCCGGGGCACTCAAAGTTTTCATTGTAATATTTTTGTTTGATAAATAACAAATAAAATATTTTTCTTTTTCTTTAGTTGAGCTTGACTAGTCACATCACAACATTATGCTACTTGATAAGATCTTCCTCCGCTTTGGATCAATATTTACGACACATTCGGTAACAGAAAATAGCATATTCATCCCACCTTTATACGAATTGATAAATCTAGAAACTTGCTAGTTCCCAGCCATGCAATGGCATATGAAGTAACGGTGGTTCAAAAACTCTGACAGCCAAGGTTCATCCACCACGAGTACCATGACAGAAGAAAAACAAGCAAGTTTTAATAATATTAGTATGTTTCCGTGTTTCGGAGGGCATGAAGCAGCAGCGATAGCTTATTAGGCCAGTTGGATACTATTGCTAAGTACGATTGCTGTAATTACTAATTATAGCTTCCAATAATGCTAGTTTTTTTTTATTTATTTATAGTACCTAGAACTTTGAGAGCCGCTTTCTGGCGGGATGTTCTAGTCTAGTGATTTAGATTTGCGCGGTGAGTTAAACCCACGATTTACCACCGATTCTTGGCTCCGACTCGCTGCGGATGTTACCCACCCACAGACTTTCTACATGGCCGAGTACATTTAAAGATGATTAATTTAATATAAACGACATTTTAAATCATGGGTACATACATAAAGTCACGCCTTTATCCCTTACCGGGTTAGCAGAGCGTAAAGCGCCTCGTCGAAGGTGCCTTCGCCACGACCAAGGCAACGACTGAAAAATATTGAGGGCAATCGCTGTAGTGACAGACAGATTGTCAGCCGATTGCCTAAATTACAATACACTGTAACCCTCGAATCCCTTTTGCTGACTCTACAGAATCCCCGGGAGGAAGGGCATCTGAAACATTCTAGGTTTTTCTATCGCTCCAGTCCAGCATCAAATTCAACAATTCTTAATAAACCAAAAATAAGGACCTCCCATATTAAATGTTTCGACCGGCCGACATTTGGGTATGCGAGATGGGAAGTAATTTTTTTAAATGAGTCATACCTACTCTAAGGACGTCAGACGTGGTGAAAGCGCCTCTTACGGCTACGCTTATGCTCTACCCACCCCGTAAGGGACAAAATGTATGTAGAAAGCTTATTTTTTTGCTTGATTTGCTCTTGTCTTTAGTTTTTTTTATTTTTATTAAAAGTTATCATACAATAATTACAAATCGATAAAAGTTACCTACGCCTCGGCGCCTCACATACATACATACATAAAATCACGCCTTTTTCCCTATTGGGGTAGGTAGAGCAAAAACGACCTAAATTAAGGTCATTCCGCCACGTCTGACAAGTTTTGAGGGTTATTACACAGGTGATCATGTATATTGCTATAGTGACGGGTTGTCAGCCCATCGCCTGAATTGCAATACACTGAAACCCTCGATTTCCTTAGCTGGTTTTTACAGCATGCCCGGGAGGAGATGCAGCTGGCACATTCTATGTTTTTCTATCACTCAGAAGAAGAAAATTATGTTGTTCAATAACGGCATTTGATTTTATTATTGTGGTTTAATGAAACATTTTACTTTCAAACCTATATCTAAGCTACTGTGGTCTAGTTGTTTCAGCCTTGGACTCTCAATCGGTAGATGGTGAGTTTTTGAATTTCATATGTACGTTTATTCGGCGCTTTTACGGTGAAGGAAAAAATCGTGAGGAAACCTGCACACACCTACAAAGGAATTCAAAGGTTTTGTGTAACCTAATCTAGGATTGGGTCTGGTTTACCTTCTGGGTTGCGGAGTCGCTCTGTGTAAAAATCAGTACCTACCCTCGTTTAATCCCCTAGATAAGGTAGCCGACCCCGTGAAATACGGGAAAAAGGCTAGGAAGATGATGGTAGGATGAGGGAATGTTATAATACTACGGTATGCTAATATTGCTTTAGTGACGTCAATTCTAGTTCAATCTATGTGCGCAATAATGCATATTCTTTTGGCGTTTCAACAAAGAACGGCCGAAATTAAATGTCTTATTTTTTTCTTTATTATCTGAAAATTTATGCTCACAAGAGACTGTGAGGACGCGGAGTTAATCTTACTGGTTGGCCGGTGCCCAAATCTATTTATTTTCTCTCCAGTATGAAGGAAATTCGTCCTTAATTCTCGAAAATAGTCCAAAAGAAAGGAAATGACCTAATTTTGTTATTGGATGGTAGGTTTATTGAAATCTTGCTTTTTATATATGTATTTGACAACTGAAACTGAAACTAGGTGGGGCGATGATGTTCGTAAGAAAGCACAGGCGGAATTTGGATGAGAACCGCTGAAGATCGAGCTGAGTGGCGTGCCATAAGAGAGGCCTATAATGTCCTGCAGTGGACTGATGATGATGATAACGTATTTGACAACATTATAAATGTTTTGTCATCATCCTACTCCTACACAACCAAAGCTCAGAAAGTTATTTAAGTAGGTTTGCTTATTCACTCAAATCTAACTTCCCTACGACCATAGCCCTGAAAACGCCGGAGAAAAAATTCTAGCACTGCCACTTAATATCTAGCACATTTTACCAGGCCAGTGTGGCCGATATTATAAAGCCGATGCTAGAGCGTGCTCACTCTAAATTCTAGAAAATATCTACCTGGCATTTTCACATACTAATATATACAGAAAGTTAGCTAGGCGGTCGTTTTTTGAAAAAAACAGAACGTACCAAACAGGTAGGAAGACTTATTCCATCCATTTCAACCATGGTCGAAATATTTACCTATGCTCTTGGTACCTACAATGAAATCCAAATTTATTACTGAACCATATTCTGCAGCGCACATTTCTCTCCTAAAAAAATGCCGAAGAAGAATTTGATGTAATAAATTCCTATATGTTCACCCATTTTTCTTAAGAAACCCCAGTAGGTTATTCATTTAATGTGATTTTATAACCTAAATAACGATTTGACTCCGAATACGTAGTTCTCATTTTATTACTCTAGAGGGCCATAAACGCATCGGACGAGTCATGAAGGGTCATAAAATGTTGATGACGTCATAAAATGACAAAAAATATTATGATGTTCAGTAAAAATATATTTTTTATTTCGCTGTGATAAAGATTGATAATGGGTCTGTTGGTAGGAAAACTCTTGGTCTTGTCTTTTTGTCGTCAAGTAATAAAGAGTCTTTATTTTTAGGGCTGATAAGGATTCTGACATTTTCCCTTTTATAAACACGCTATAAATGGCTGTCAGGTTTACCCCTATAATATAGATAGCCTACCTATCGTACCTGCCCGTGTGGTGCCGGATTAGAATAGCATCACCCCATAACTTCTTTTGAACTAGATTCATTACATAAACCTTTTTCAATTATAAAGTATTGCTATTATTAAAACGAAAGCAAATGCATATGCGGATTCGTTTTTAATGAAATTACCATTATTAAAGAGAGATCACGTCCTTTATAGCTGTTGGACACGACAATAATGATTAAGGGATGCAATATACGCAATAGCAGATGCAGAGCTTTTTACGACCGCGGATGCGGATGCGGATTTTTAAGATCTCACATGTGCGGATGCGGATATTAAGTTTTTTTGGTTTTACTTCTGTAAGCGCGTTATGAAAAATTGTTGAGAGTGTTCGTGTCGGGTTGATCGACTCGAAGCCCACACAAGAAGAAGAAGAAGCTGATAGGTATCACGCCAGTAACTCAAAAAGTTTATTTGTATCAAACTTACGTGAAAAACATGAAAAAAAATATATTTAAAACATTTTCACACTTTCTGCAAGGTTAATCAAAATCCCTTTTGATTGCTAGATTTTGAATATTTTTCAATTTAAAAAAATCGAAAACTCATAATTTATCAGAAAAGGTTTTTATTATCTGAAGTTATAGTCTCGTACAGCGTAATTTAGCTTTGAAACGAGTTATGAATAAAAAATGAGTGTGGATTTTCATATATTAAGTACCTTACATTAAATATATATTCAGCTACGAATCATGACTGCGAATATTAAAAATCTGCGGTAGCCAAAAAAATAAAACATTTTTATTTTTTCAAATTGACTCATAATCGTTATTTTAAAGAAAACTGCAGTAATTTTATTTCTAAAATGTTGAACATTCTGGAATTTAAGTAAGTATTTCTCCACAATGAAGTTACTTTATGCTTTTATTAACATTTAATTTTCTTTCAACTATATTAAAAGATATTAATACTGTATATCTCAGAAGATGAAAAATATATTCATTATCCGTTATTTGAACGAGATAGCTAAGATACCCTATCAAATGCAACTGTTCTTTTTTATAAGTATATTTGCTTTTTATTCTAATATTTCTGTGTATTGTATCACTGGAAAGTTTCTTAAAATAAAACTACAAAATACCATTTACTACTTTGTCTCAAAACTAAGCACCAGTGTTTATCAAACTGTACGACAATGAGCCTCCCTTATTAGACCCAGAGCTTCTCAAAAGGCATGTAATTGGCCTCACTACGGTGCATGATAATGTTCCTATGCAAACTAAACTCATTAGCCGCTTTCTACGAGAATAAAGCGGAGCGAACTGGTGCAATCCGGTTCAAACTGCTTCTTAGAATGTTTGGTTCAATTATAATTGAATTGGAGGACATATTTGTCGTGGTTTGTTGGCTAAGGATGTTGTATGCCAACAATGTTAGGAAAAAATACTGGGTGTAAGGGACAGCATCCCGCAAACTGATACGGGTTGCTCAGTCAACGAAACTGAACAACTGTATATTAAATGTGTCAAACGTGATAAAAACAGTAAAGGTAAAAATAGGATGAAAAAAAGTCTAATACTCGTACATTCTCCGAATGAGACTCCTGGATTTACTTCCACGCTACTGAACACTTCATTAACATCAAATGAGAGCATTAGAGCCTTCATTGGAGGACAAGAGGAAAAGATTGTTCATGCGTATTTATATACGGGGCCTTTATGGATTATACCTATTATTTGATTTTTTATTTATTATTTGTATTATGCATAACTTTGGTTTATCTTGCGCTTTCCTTGTTTATAACGCACAATGAAGTATTTGAATATTATTGTCTCGTTTTTAAAGTCCTTTTCTTGATTTGGTACTAAATAGAGTGCGCTTTTATTTATATTGAATGGTAGACAAAAATGTTGTTTCTTAATTCAAAGTCACGACCTCCATTAATAGAGATCTAATCTTAGATCACGAATGCAGTGAGAAATTCGCATTCAAAACTGAACAGCTAAAATCTTTGTTTTCGTAAGACGCTGCTCGAACTTGCATAATAATATGCAGATTCTGCAATTTGGTACACACGAACAGATTGTATGTCGAACGTTGAGAAGCTCTTGATGAACTCATTATGACTCTATTGAATGTTGAGACACACTGGCGCAGCGAAAACAATTAGCGATTAATAAGAAAACAGTGTATAGAAAACAGAAAAAGGTTGCTCGGTAACGAAACTGAACAATTAGATTGTATTGAACAAACGCGAAAATCTCAAAACTTATGAAACATGAAACTGAAGAATTATGGTTTATGGGACGGCAGTGGACCACCGGTACCTAACCATGTGAATAATTTATTTTTCTGACGCGTATGACGTGATGTGATGACAAAGCTTTGACGGCGCCGCGCCTGTCTGAACATGTTAATTATATGCTATTGGTTTGTGGTAAACAAACCAAGAACTGTAAAAATATTATGTCAATATTTATTTAGCCTAATATTGGTAAAAAATAAATAAATGAAGCTATAAAATACATAAGCCAAAAAATATACCAATTTAAATTCATCAGCGACCAATGGGAAGAGAGAAAGAGGCTCTTGCGTTGGCTTTGTTATGTTTTCTATCATAGAATCGTGGTTTTAGGTATTTCAAGTTATATTAAGACCAATATTAAAACTTCTACCAACATTGATAATTCCGAGTAGCTTGTATGGCGAACGAAGACGCTGCTAATTAGCACACATTGCCGGTAGATGAGCTCATTAAAGACACCATTCAGTGCGTGGGTTCCTATGCAAACTGCACTTTGAGACACACGGGCGTTCAGAATAGCGAGCACGGGCAGTTGTTTTTTGTTCGGGAAATTGTAGGTATTAGCTGTGCAGGGTTCAGACGAACCGATAGCTTTGATTATGAGTCAATTAATAAAAATGAAAGTTTTATAAATTAAATCCGTTATATGAAAACACATAATGACATTGTGATTTCATTTATTTTTTTAATATTCATGACTAAAACTAAAATTAAGTCTGAAACTAAGCTACAACAACTAGTTCCATAAAGTGCATATTTTAATCAAAACTAAAAATTGAACCATAAATTATGTGTAAATTGAACTAACACTATTAAATATGTTGTACAAAAGAGAATATGGACAATCCAATAATTTAATTATAATATATGTAGGTAAATTGAATTACCACCATTAAATATGTTGTATAAAAGAGAATATGGACAATCTAATAATTTAACCATAAATATGTGTAAATTGAACTACCACTATTATATATGTCGCACAAAAGCTAAATATGGACAGAACTAGTCGCACATCTATTGGGATAAATCGCCAAACCGGCTGATTTAGTGTACGGGCTTCTATGTAGCGCAGAAATCTTTTCAAATCTGCCTTTGTTCTTCTGCCTGTAAAAAAAATGAGTCATTTGTAACTAACAAACAACCCCAACTTACAATGAATAAAATATTTACAAAATTTAAAATTATATTAATTCGTAAATAAAGTATCTTTTTATCATTGTTAAAATTATATATAACCCTTTGTTTTTAAAGCAAAAATACATGGTAAAAAATATTCTGTCAATAAAGCTTCCGTAAATTGAGGATGCCTATCTTAGAAGTAGGATTATTACAATAAAAAAACATTTACCTGGATCTGCTCTTAGATTTTCATTCAAAAGCAATTTCAAACTATCCATCTGAGCGTTGACCATTTCCACACATATCGCAGGATACACTATTTGTACAAGGGTGTGATTGAAGAAAAACAATTCCGTTAATATATTAATCCAATCTCTCTAAAAATATAAACATTAATCAACGCTACTAATAGAACAACAACGCAATATTTATTAAGAAATATTCAAATGCAATTAAAAAAATACTTATGCACGAAGAAAAGTAACATTACCCTTATTTTTATAGCCAACAAAATAAACCATAAATTGCCCATCAGTTGCGGAACCATCAAAATAACTTGAACAATTGCCTGAAAAAAAAAATGTTGTCAATATTTACATATTTGATTCTGTACAATTTAATAATACACACAATAAATTACTTACCAATTTACCATAAAATATTTTTATTTTATCGTAACAATTAGCTAATTGTATATATTTTCGTTCAACATTATGTATGTTAGCTACAGAATATTTTAATTCCTCTTTTAAATTTTGTACAGTGCTCTTAATAAAAAAATATATTATTATTTGTGCTACAGAAGTACAATCAATACCGAAACCACAAATATTATAGAAGACAAAATGCGTCATGTTAAAATTTAAACATAAATCTGTGCTAGAAAAACATTGAAATATTACCAAAAAGGTTTTGATTATAAATATAAAATTTAAGTACACTATAACCATTATATTAAAATACACACTTTCAGATAGTTTAATGTCACTTATTTTACTGATATCATAAAGAAAATCGTAAACTTTATATTTAACAGTATTTACGGCAATAATGTTTGCAATATAACGAAGTACATTGGTTATTGTCCATATAAAGGTGTCTTTATAAAAAGGTGCTGCTATTAATATTGCAATATTACATAATGTCATACAAAATGTAAAACGTTTGGCATACAAACGATTACTCTTATCTTTCATAATATTTGAGAAACCAAAATTAACTCCAAAAACAAACTGCGCTGTTAGAAAAAACACGATAAGTGATTTTGGTATTTTATGTTTCGGTTTTGTGTTTTCGATTCTCAACATTTTAAAAATCTATTTTTGTTTTTCCAAATAACTTTAACACGTCTTTGTTGTTCGACGTTGATACATAAAATAATGCGACGAGGATCATACAGTCAATAAATAAATAACGAGAGGTCATGGGTATTCAATTATGTTTTTCCATTATAGTAATACAATTTTGTAAATATAGCAGGGAAAGATAATAAATTAATTTCAGAAATTTTCTATTTTCAACCTTGATGTTGCTACTGTACTTGCGGCTATTGTATAAGGTAACATTATAAATGTTACATAAATTAAATTATACTGAAAAATTAGGTACGTATCAAAACTTCAACAAAGCTTAAAATCTTAGATTTTCTTAAAAATAAACATAACACCAAAATAAAAGTTATAATTTTATTACATGAATATTTATCTAACAGACGTTATTCAATTTTGAATAATAAGTATCAAAAAAGAAATATCTTACCATTCTATTACACAAAGGTTTCATTTAATCGTAACAGTGTGCTATATATTTGTGTTCTACAATATTGAAATTTATGACGGACATCTCTATCATTTCCTTCAAATTTTGAACACTGCACTTAAAATAAAAAATATAATCATCTATGCATGTGCAACCGAAATACTATATCTAGTCCAAATCCACTAAGATTGTAAAAAATGTGATGAATATTATGGAACATATAGCAGAAAAATTCAGTAAATATACACTGAAGGGCTACCAAAATTGCTTTGATTGTAGGTACACATGAAATTAAAATATATAAAAATCATAACATTCAGAAATTTTATGTCAATCATTTCTAATTACATTATTTTGCCGACATTTTGAAAAAAAATCATAAAAAGTAAATTAAACTGTGCTCAAAAATACAGTGATTGCCAAATGCCAAATAATGAGCTAGATTAAAATATATCCATAAATCAAATTTTTTACAATGAAAAAGTGATAGTAATACTATGAAATTAAAAATTGTAATGAAAATTGTAAAGCATTTTGAGATTGAACGATATCTATTAGTTACAAAATTTGAACACCCGAAATCTGTTCCGAACACATATTGTGATATAAGAAAAAATCCTATTACAGATTTTGGAATTTTCTTTTCGCTATTGATCATCTTATGTACAATTTATACTTGTGATTGTTGGCACTTGGTGAAACTCCATTGTATAATGTTTCACTTTCTTTTTTTAAACAAGTACAGGAGTTTTTATAACAACAACATCGTTTTATGTACCTTTAGCATTGTAGCAGTTTTTAAAATGATGCATAAAATTTATGCACTTGTTATACGAGTACCTACAGTCAACTTAAGTTAGTAATTATATTAAGTGCTTTTTAGTTTGCTTCAAATACACAAGAAAATTTTGTACACGTTTTCAAGAGTTTTCATTAAGTTAATGCAACCATAGGAAAACATCATATTCATAATAATAATAGACGTTATTGATAAAATTATAATTGCTTTATGCGGTAAAGTCAGTAAATTATAGTAGAACAGCACCAAGCCAAGGTACACTATAAAAGCATAATAATAAAATTTAGATATCGTTAAATGCATAACTGGTGAGTGTGGTAACTTGATTC